>JADLZL010003561.1:0-173664 GCA_015844335.1 Chrysopogon serrulatus | reverse complement strand
ATATGTATAATATGGCATGCGTTGGAGGAAAACGCATGGTTTGACATCAAAATTATACTGGTACAAAAACTGAACTGGCTATGAAAGGGAAAGAATGAAGCAAACATTCGTCTCCTGATGCCATTTTAACAGGAGAAAACCTTTCTACGAAGTAGTACAGTATGCGTTTATTTCATTCAGATTCTTCTGATCTCCTAGAAACACAAAGTGGCGGCTGATGACCATAAAATAGTACATCTAAGAAGAAGCTTCGTACTATGAAACAGGAATGTATGGAATATCTGGAATGAGACGATGAGGATATGAACAAATCGTCGCCATCCATCGCAGTGACCACAGCACGCATATACGCATTGCCCGTTGTTGACGCAACGGACGCTCCATTGGCCACCGCCCACCGCAGCGCTTTGTACGCACCCCGCCCGGTGCCAGCCGAGTCGGCACCCACCAGTCCACCACCTCACCGTCACCGGACGGTCGTGCCACGTCCTTACTCCCTGTCGCTTCCGGCGATCGTCCGGCCCGAACCACTCCTCGGCTCCTCGCAAACCACAGCACGCAAACGCATCTCCCAAACGACAAAAGCGCCTTGCCACTTGCGCACCCCACACTTCCCGCTCTATATGACCTCACGTCCTCACCTCTCACACTTGTCACTCAGCGCCACTGCACTCCAGCCAGCGCCCAGCAAGCCCCCATGGCGTCCGAGTCCGCGCCGCGGGTCGTCGACGAGTGCCGGGGCGTGCTGTTCGTGTACAGCGACGGCTCGGTGGTGCGGCGCGCGCAGCCGGCGTACGCGCCGCCGGTGCGGGACGACGGCAGCGTGGAGTGGAAGGACGTGACGTTCGACGAGGAGCACGGGCTGGGGCTCCGCCTGTTCCTTCCCCGTGATCGCGGGAACGGCCAGAGGCTGCCGGTGTTCTTCTACTACCACGGCGGCGGGTTCTGCATCGGGTCCCGCACCTGGCCCAACGTCCAGAGCTACTGCCTCCGCCTGGCCTCCGGACCTCGGCGCGCTCGTGGTGGCGCCGGACTACCGCCTCGCGCCCGAGCACCGCCTCCCCGCCGCGCTCGACGACGCCGCGGCGGCGGTCCTGTGGGCTGGCCGCGCAGGCGAAGGCCGGCAGCGCCGGCGGCGGGGACCCGTGGGTCACCGAGGCCGCGGACCTCGGCCGGGTCTTCGTGTCGGGCGAATCGGCCGGCGGCAACATCGTCCACCACCTCACCGTGCGCTTCGGCTCGCCCGCAGCGCGCGCGGAGCTGGCCCCCGTCGCCGTCCGCGGCTACGTCCAGCTCGTGCCCTTCTTCGGCGGCGTGGATCGCACGCGGTCGGAGGCCGAGTGCCCCGACGACGCCTTCCTCAACCGGCCCCTCAACGACCGCTACTGGCGCCTGTCGCTGCCGGAGGGCGCCACGGCCGACCACCCCTTCACCAACCCGTTCGGCCCCGGCGCGCCCGCGCTGGACGCCGTCGAGTTCGCGCCCACCATGGTCGTCGTCGGGGGCCGCGACATCCTCCATGACCGCGCCGTGGACTACGCCGCGCGGCTCAGGGCGGCCGGGAAGCCCGTCGAGGTGCGCGATTTCGACGGCCAGCAGCACGGGTTCATCACCATCGACCCTTGGTCCGACGCCTCCGCGGAGCTCATGCGCGTCATCAAACGCTTCGTCGACACCGACGGTCGCTTCGACTCGATGGAAATCATATCATAGTGGAAAATGCACGCGACAACGACATATGTTGATCGGAGGAGTCGAACTCTGGTGTTAATCTGGTGGCCATGTTAATGTTGATTGGTGACTTTTTGTGTTGAAATCAATATGCTTTGGTGATTGTCATTTCTTTGATACTTACCTCTTCTTTTCTTCGATAGAGTGCTTTGAAGCCTCTCCTTGCTCGTTGGCCAAGCGATATGCGCTTAAACCATCCTCGGATCACTCTTGTCCAAACTACTATAAATAATACTCTCTCCGTATAGAATTTAGAAGTTGTTTTGAATACAGAGTACTGGCACCCTGAGATTTAATCACATTAAACAATCTTCACATAATAGCACCTCTGAGATTTTATCACATTGCACAATCTTTCCATAATGAGATACAATGTGGTTGTTCCAAACTAAAAACACTTCTTTACTTCTTTTTTTTTTTTTTTTTTTTGAAACTTAACACTTCTTTACTTCTTGGTCATCCTTAGCCAATCTGGGAATAAGCACATAAGAATGAAATAAATGTCAATTAAGAATAAGCACATAAAAGTGAGAAGGCAATAGGTGTGGCAAAGCAGCTCACTACTCAGGCATCACATAAAACGCAAGTTCACAGGTCACTGCAGTTGATAATATAGTTGCAAATCAAAAGGGATGCTTTGTTGCTGTCGGGTAAGATCATATATCAATAAACTATTCTAACTGAACCGAAATTACCAAACTAAGGTAAGATCATATATCAAATAAACTATTCTAATTGAACCGAAATTACCAAACTAATGCCCTTCTATTCAATGATAAATAAATTACTTATAACTCTGGACGCTGAATGTGAAAAGCAAATGATATGGTAGGTGGGTAGTGAATAATTGGCTAAAAGTGATACATCACCAAGTCTCTTGTATCATGTACTAAACATTGTTTAGATAGAGTTAAAAATATAATATGCTAACATTAATACATAATTAGCCCAATTTTATGAACTATTTGACAAAATGATAAATAAACTTATTTATAGAACAAATCCAATAAAAAGATCTTTGAAGTGGTTTTGTTGCACTTTAGAGACTATGGCTATGGAGATCTTTCCCAAACATGGTGGTTGTCTTTTTTAAAAGTGAATAATTGGGCTTTGCCTTTTTTACCTTGTGGAGTGACCGGGTTGTTTATCTACAGTATAACACGTGGTGAGCTTGTATCTATATTACTTAACATTGTTTAGTTTGTTTGTATACTATTTAGATGTTATTTTCTCTTTTGTATATTATTATTTGTTGTTTTTCTATTTTTTTATTTAAAATTTAAGGATATAATATATTATCCTAAGTGTTGAAATAGAACTATTATATTTTTTATTAAGAGAGAGGAGCATTAGTGTAACACGCGGTGAGCAATATTTATGAACTATTTTTAACTATTTTCTCTTTTTGTTTATTATTATTTGTGGTTTTTTATTTTTATTTGAAATTTAAGGATATAAATATTATCCTAAGTGTTGAAATTTTACATTTTTTATTAAGAGGCAACATTTTATGAAATTTTGATTTAATAGAATTGTAATGAAGATTTATATTTATAAAATTAAATTCCAAAAAAATATGTGATACTATGTATTTAAAGTGTAGTGCTAGTTGTGTAGAGCTCAACAAACTTGGTTTGGTATTTTTTTGATTTTTATTTGATTTGTTATGATTTTTACAATATTTCAGGTTTAGATAAATAATTTGGAAAATGGAAAAAGGATTAGTGCTTAGATAATTGATCCTTCATTCTGTTTTTTTGCAAGAATATATGACAACTTTGATTCGTAAAAGTTGGAGGTTTTTTGCAAAATGGCAACCCGTGACGAGGCCAGAAGCCTAATTGGCTCATTTTTAGTTGTATTATAATTTTTAATTGATCCTTTGTTTTTTTTGACAACTTTTAAAATAAAATTTTTATTTTATAATTTTTGCAGAGGTTAAAAAAAATTTTATTTTCCAAAAAACTATTTCAATACTTCAAGTCCTAATACTGCAGTGTCTTTTATATTTATATTTATATATATTCGTTGTTCCTTGATTGAATGACTGACTGTTCAATATCCAAATTCCAAACTGTCCGCATAAAGGGAAGAACCAAACAAGCAATTGATCCGAATGGGCCAAGGCGGAGGGTTGGGCTTATTTCTGCTGAAAATGGAGCCTAATGGCTCAGGTCGACTACTTGGACAAGAGATGCATAGCCGCCGGTACCTTGTAGCATGTTGGCCCAGATTTTTTTTTTTTTTTTTTTTTTGCCGTGTCAACGACAAAATTGCCCAAACAACGACAAAATTGGCTCAACAGGAAATATGGTTTGAAACAAGGCAGCAAAAGAAGACTATTTTTTTTTCGCTAAATAAAAAAAGAATAGAAGAAGACTAGTATGATTGCACATTGTACTGATTGTTCCCTAGATTTCTTCGTACTCCTACGTAATATCACTATTAATTTGGAGTTTACCATGCAAAAACATCGTGGCACTACACGCACCTCAGCAAATTTAACACTTGGTTCTTAAATAAATACTTAAAAGGTGATAAAATGCTTAAGTTTCTGGTCGCAAAAAAAATCCCTCTAAAGTTTCTAACGATGTTAGAATGTGTTAATATTAGCCTGTTTAGGCGCTTATTTGCGTCATAGGGTTTGAATCGAATTACCATGCTTATCGAGGCCTTATTCGTTTTCATTGAAACTTAGAGGGTTGGAGAGAAAGAGGATTTAATCCCCTATGCAAATCAAAATCTCGCTCAATCCTCTACAACCCTTTGGTTCTGTGTAGAAACCGAACCATACCTGATGTGGCAGCATCCTCTTTAACCATTATGTATTTAAAGCAGACCTGATGTGGCAGCATCCTCTTTAACCATATGCATCTAAAGCATGCTGTGCCACTTCGTTAAAAATACATGTTGTACCTAAACACAAGTTGCCTACGTGTGTACCCATAATAAAGCCTCGCCGCACCGCACCATATGCAGCATGCGTGTATACATCGCGCTACCTAATACACACACTACACTAGCACCGCAGCTGCAGCCCTGGACGCCACGTTGTGCGCGCACCCTTTTCTTCCTCGCCTTTGATGGGCGGCGACGAATTTTCGGCGCACGGCCGCGCGCACCTTTATTGATCGGCCGCCGATCCTGGATCGCTCGGTCACCGGTGAGCCCGCCACGCGCGGCGGAACAGCCAGCTCATGTGGATGTGGTTGGTGAGATGGCCGCTTCCGTTGCTGGTGCTGGTGTCGCCGGTTGGTACGCGCGTCTCGGCGCCTGCCTGCCTATTATTCTCCTGTCATTTCCAGCGGGCAGCAGCAGCAGTGCGTTGCGGTTGCAGGTTGCAGTGCGGCAGCGGCGCCACCGAGTCGGACCGGAGTCGGAGGAGGCGTCAGGCTGAAGCTTCGCTGCGACGAAAATATTCCATCACCGGCTAATCAGATGCAGATGCTGGCTACCTAGAATCTCTTTTCTTCTGCAACAACTGCAACTCACTCACTCACTCAGTTGCCTGCAGGAACATGATTACTCTATCTATACGATATGATGCCGGTTGATGTACAGATTAGCATGCAGGTCCCTTTCACCTTTTCTCTGTCGTCCTGTAATGAAATCTGAAGCGAGCGAGAGACTAGCACTTCTGAACTTCTGACCAAGTGAATATCTACCAGAGGCAACTGGCAACTGTATATTTCCATGCTGGTCATTTTCTTTTCCCGCGTTGCATGTGGTAGGAGCTCTATCAATTTCAACTAAACGAGGAGAAAGAGTCGCCGATCCAGCACCAAGAGTTGAACACCCCCCACCTCCATTTGATGCATAGCATTAGGTAACCACCTCGGTCTAGCGTTTGTCAAAGCTAGTGTACTAGCGGTGTTGGATGACATTTATAACTGAATGGGAGTTCTGTTTGGACTGACAGGTGCGCTTAACCGCCAGCTTAATTGAGCATGGTTAGTAGAAGGCGGCTTCATAATTGTGCACCTACCTTGGCTTTGGGCTGCAGAAAAGCAGCTACTAACTTTGGTCTAGGTCTGCATATATGATACATCACATCACAGGACAACAACAGTCCTAATTCTGAAGGCAACAATAATACCGTACCGGTACAAAGTCATTGGCATCGGAAGCTTCCAATCAGAAAAGTGGATCAAAAAATGAAAACAACAAGAAGATGAAAAAAAAAAGTCTGATGCCTGAATTGATATGGATGGTTCTGGTCTCTCAGCAGAGAAAAGCAGTTACTCTACAGAACTATCGAAGCAGTTGTACTCAGGTGGTTGGACTGGATTAAAACGGATCGTTTTTTAAACCGCTGATGAGACTGAAAGCTACCGCGGGGATTCCCAACAGGAAGGGCAAGCGCACCACCAGAATCTCTTATAAAAAAGGCCGCGAGGTGGCCGGGCTTAGTGTCATAGAGCCACAGGCCACAGACACCTCAAGGAGAAGGAGGAGTGGCGAGGAAGTTGCTTTCAGATAAGATGGCGCTGCTTCGACTTCTTGCCCTCTCGCTGCTCTTCGCTGTGGCCACTCCAATCAGGGACATCACTGATGCTTGCTCGTCAGAAGTAAAGGGTACTCTACTGCTCCTGATCTTTATGCGCAATTCATATGTTTCCGTCGATAATTCAGGTGTTTGCTTGCTATGGTTTTTTTTCTGCATGTAACTGGTCTAGTAATACTGAACTTAGACAGTACTGGTTTGTTTCATCTTTCAATTAAGCGAAATTATCGGCGGCACTAGATTCATGATCCCCAGGCAGGAACCGAAAACTGTATGGTGGCCAAAATCATAGTTCGAGCTGAATTGTTCGTGTTCGTGTGCAAGAACATTTTTGTTTTTCAAGAAGGGAGGTTGAACCCGTTGCCTTGTCCACGACAGGCATAAAGCAAGTAATAACTGAACGAAAGCTGACAGCTAGGTGGGAGCCAAAGGACTGATGATCGAATCTTTTCAGCACTCGCAGGAAAATTTTATCGACAAACAGTATAAAATAAAAGTATGTTAGGTACACATATGTCCGTACTAGTAGATTATGAATACTTTCATGGTTCCATATCGCCACTGGCACCATGCAAAGCGTCCATAGATAGGCCAAGATAGGCGCATGTATTCTCTGACAGCCAATTAGTGCTTACGCTTGTGCTGCTGATAGCCTGGATGGTGTGAGGCACATGTACAACATCGAATTCCTTCTTTTGACTCAAAACAGTGGAGGAGACACGCCGTCCATTTGATACCATCCATAGGCTGATCTATCAACCGGTGTTTGCTTCTGCCGACATGCATATGCATAGCCTAGGCTAGCACACACGCATTTGTTTGGCAACAGTAGCCATTTTTAACTAATCCTCACAAGATGAAAACTAGAGACTGAGTTTAATTTATCGCATTTTTGGGATCCATCGATCGATCACACACGGCTCCGATGGAATTGATGGCAATTCAGTGCCATGCATGACTCCTATGGCTGCACTCCACTGTCCATTATGCCGAGTTGAGATTCAGATGAGCTGAGTACTTTCTCAATTCTTCCACCACCCGTGAACGAAGCCAATCAATCGCTCCCCAATTCCCACCGCCAACCACCGTATCTATCACGCCAGCCAATGCGCTCCTCCGCGTCAGGAACGTCACCGGCCGGACAGACATGCATGGTTTTCAATGCCGATCGCCATGAAGCAGACGCCTCCTTCAATTTCTCCTTTCTTGGCCATGAATCCGTGCCTGTGCCTGTGTGTGTACCCACGCTGGCGGCATAGTGGCATCACGCCTACCAGAAATGTGCTGTGTGCATAGCCATCTGCCCATCTCTGCACTGCTGGGTTGTAGTTCAGTGCCGCAGTGGTCCTGCCTCTTCTTTGCAAATATTAGTGATTTACAGTAATAACTTTTGGGTTGTGCAAGCAATCCACTCATCAGTGTAGCAGTGTAGTAGCAGCAGTACAGTGTGGGGAATGAAATATCTTTTGTGGATGTGTTTCTGCGCGCGGGGAGGTTTTTTTTTTTTTTTTTTGTCACAAAAACATAATGTGCACAATATGATTGGATGGTTTGTACTTGGCCGCAAAAAGACATGTTCAGATGGATGGTCCTAGCTTGTGACAAGCCGACAACCACTCCAATTAACCATGTTGCTGGTCATTTAGCATAATGATTTCTTTTTCAGTAGAACCGTACCATTATCTTGTTAACTAGTACCAACTAGTACCAAACTTACGTGTTTTTTTTTTTTTTTTTTTACTTTTGTCTTCTTCTCGTGTTACATGTTCCGATGTTCGTTCAATAGTGAAAATCGCACTGATTTAAACGAGGGTCAAAAAAGTTACGTAATCTTCAGTGTGACCATGAGTATTGAGTAGTACCAAACTTAACTGTTCTAGTACGTGGCTAGCTAGAGGTGCCTATGTGTTCTATGAATCGAACAAGTGCTCAAGCTTAACAACTGAAGTACCACGTGAGATTACCCAAATTATCGCCAACCTAGGAGTACTATATACATACATGCATGTGAAAATTAGGGAAAGTTTGATGTTTTATTAGTCAAGGAGTAGGCGCCGTGTGGTTCACAATTTGTCAATAATAGCTCATCTGCCAACTACCTCTAATTAATCAACACGTCTTGGATGGAGTTTAATACGATCTCAACCGGTTGATGCGTACATTTTTATTGCTACTACGCTCTAAGGTCTAAAGCTGTCCTCGTGAGAGAGTGCTCATCAAGCTGTAGTTGTACGTACATGGTACATAGTATATACGTACCCTGTACGGATGTAGTATGCCTGTATCACGTCATGTGCATGATTGCCACTTACAAGCCGTCCCAACCTGTAAAATAAAGTATTCTTGCACGCTTTTCTTCGATCGATCATGTGATCCGAAACTCGATCTCCTTGGGAATGATAAGCTAGTAGTAGGACTGTAGGACAAACAAATGAACAATAATCTTATGTTGGATTAGGCTGCCTTTGCCTGGTCATGCCAGTTCGTTCCAAATCCGATGAATGCTCTGCATGTTCCAAGACGTCAATCTGAAACAGCAGTCCAAGTTTACAGCAAAACTAACACAGATATATATTTTTTAAAAAGAATTAGCATGGCATCGCACTATAGTATTATATACACTACACATGATTGTGTATTCGTTTTTATATTGGCCACGTTGGAACGTTCGGTAAGACGTCATCACTATCTAATCATGGAAGGCTACTAGCTATAGAAAACTGCACGACAGCAACTGGTGCGGTAGGCTTAGTGCATATGCGTAAGTGTTCGGAGTCGTGGCGACGATAATGCACTCACTGATCCAAGAACTGAAGTAGTAAAAGGGATGCCATTATTTTCTTTACTTGCACTGGCAATCTGGCATGCATGAAGGAGAATAAAAAATAAGCATTATTACAACGACCCCTCACGATCGCGGTAATTAAAAGTTTGCACGAATTATGAACTGACGGAGGTAAAAAATTGAACTGAAACTGCAGATTTCCAGCACCTCAACAGCTCGGGGCTCCACCTGACGCTGCACCACCCGCGGAGCCCCCTGCTCGCCGGCGCCGCTGCCCGCCGACCTCCCCTTCTCCGCGGTGCTCGACCACGACGATGCGCGCATCACGTCGCTCGCGGCGCGCCTTGCCAAGACGCCGTCTTCGCGGCCCACCCTCCTGGACGAGTCGAGCAGCAGCCACGGATCGTCGGCGTCGTCCTCGTCCCCCGACGACGCGTCCCTCGCGTCGGTGCCGCTCGGCCCGGGCACGTCCGTCGGCGTGGGCAACTACGTGACCCGCATGGGCCTCGGCACGCCGGCCAAGTCGTACGTGATGGTGGTGGACACGGGCTCCTCGCTCACCTGGCTCCAGTGCTCCCCCTGCGTGGTGTCGTGCCACCGCCAGTCCGGCCCGGTGTTCAACCCCAAGGCGTCCAGCTCCTACGCCTCCGTGTCCTGCTCCGCGCAGCAGTGCAGCGACCTCACCACCGCCACGCTGAACCCGGCCTCCTGCTCCACCAAAAACGTCTGCATCTACCAGGCCAGCTACGGCGACAGCTCCTTCTCCGTTGGGTACCTGAGCAAGGACACCGTGTCGTTCGGCTCCACCAGCGTGCCCAACTTCTACTACGGCTGCGGGCAGGACAACGAGGGGCTCTTCGGCCAGTCCGCGGGGCTCATCGGCCTGGCGCGCAACAAGCTGTCGCTGCTGTACCAGCTCGCGCCCAGCTTGGGCTACTCCTTCTCCTACTGCCTCCCGACGTCGTCGTCCTCCTCCGGGTACCTCTCCATCGGCTCCTACAACCCGGGGCAGTACTCGTACACGGCCATGGCGTCCAGCTCGCTGGACGACTCGCTCTACTTCATCCAGATGTCCGGGATCACGGTGGCCGGCAAGCCGCTGTCCGTGTCGTCGTCGGCCTACTCCAGCCTGCCGACCATCATCGACTCCGGCACGGTGATCACGCGCCTGCCCACGGCCGTGTACTCGGCGCTCAGCAAGGCCGTGGCGGGCGCCATGAAGGGGACCCCCCGCGCGTCGGCTTTCTCCATCCTGGACACGTGCTTCCAGGGCCAGGCGTCGCGGCTGCGCGTGCCCGAGGTCAGCATGGCCTTCGCCGGCGGCGCGGCGCTCAAGCTCAAGGCGACGAACCTGCTGGTGGACGTGGACAGCGCCACCACGTGCCTGGCCTTCGCGCCCGCCCGCAGCGCCGCCATCATCGGGAACACGCAGCAGCAGACGTTCAGCGTCGTCTACGACGTCAAGAGCAGCAAGATCGGGTTCGCCGCCGGCGGCTGCAGCTGAGGATCCGGCAAGCTACACCTACGACTTGGTAAACTGAAAATGAGCAGCGCATGCATCTACCGTCCGATTTCGTCTGAACTCGTCATTCTGGATCGTCCACGCCAGGTTGTGGATGTTACTGTACATGACAAGGTAAGATACAGGAGAACGAACTGATGAAAGAAGTGTTGCTCAAGCAGTCAAACACCTAGCTAGCTAGCTTAGCTCGGTGAACATGTTATTATCAATTACCTCGCCGTTGCACAAAAACAAAAACAAAAACAAACACATAAAACATTACTGGAGTAGGGTATTTATTACATTGTTCAGGCCAGATAGATATGTGAAAAGTGGATCTTTTAACTTAATTCTGAAAACGCATATAGCACTCCAAAAGAAGATTCATATTCACAATAGCCAACAGATAGCATGTAGCTGCTGCTCATGCATGTAATTCTTTGGCAAGCCCTGGTCAGAAGGTATTTAATTACTTTGTATAGGAATAAATTAAAGGTGTATTATGTTTCTGAGTCCCTCCGTCCTCCTTACAACTTCCACGGATTTACTCCTTCTATACTGTGGAAAATATATATTGTAACTTCCTATGTATGATGTATCCTATGTAATTATTTGAGCAACAAAATTGATTTACACACATTATTTTATAACAAAATCCAAATCGCTTTGGAGTATTATATATTATTGTTTAAATATGCATTTTGAGCCTTCTGCACGATGAATGATCGGACATGGGCCGAACAGGTGGCTAACAAAAGTTGTAATACAGAACAACCAGCAGTAGCAGGAGATCGAATAAAGAGAGCAGCTTTAGTTGTTAAAATGTTGCGGTCTTCCATAATTGCCGCACAGGAAAGCGAGAAGGCATAGGCTTTGGGTGGTGCCCTTTTCCGTTATGAACCGAAAAGATATCGAACGTGACATTCTTTTACGTCCAAGCATTTCCTTTGAGGCTTTGCACAAATGCGCTACACACTTGAGCAACTTTTTGCCTGCCGGGCATGGCACAAGAATAGAAACAGAAACAGGCTTGCTCCTACCACTGGGCATGACACCTCAACAAAGTGCACTGACCTGGGCGAGACCACTGTTTCCTGTCTTGCGGTCCATCTGATGATAGGACCCTGGGAGCCGTGCAAAGCTACATACTGTACAGTACTACGTGCAAGTGCATGGGGATAGGCACTGATCGGCGTGTACCTTTGAGAGTTTGAGACGCTTCTTCGACGTGGACGGCTGAACTACGACACATGAAGGCCGCCGGCACGACTCAGCAGGCGCAGAACAGAGCAGACGACGCCTCTTAACCGTAGCAATGGCGACCGATGAGCCGACGACTACTCGGCGGTTTAACTTGTACAGTAACACAGTGCCTACCACGGTACGGTACCACCACGTGCACATCACACATCATACGTACTGTACGGCAGGTGTAGAGCGCGGCGGGGCTGCGGTGCCGATTCCTTCGGCGGGGACGGGCGGACGGCCCGGCGCCCGCCACTCGCGGCTGGCAGTTTTTTTTTCACCAGTCAATGCCCGTTTTTCACAGATGTGCCCGTGCCCGTACCGCATCGCACCGCGCGCTCATCATGATCCAAGTTCGATGATAGTTTCGGGGAAAAGAAGAGCGACGACGGATGATCCCTGCATATGTCACCAAGTCCAGACGGTACCGCGTCGACCGCCCGCTCATCATGGTCCCTGATAACCGCGACGACGGATGATCGGAATATGCATCAAGTCCAGACGGTACTCCGTCGACGTCCGCTGGTCCCTCACAACCGCCCGCGTACGACACGGCCACTTCCCTTTCACCATGCGTGCGCCGGGCCCTCATCACCGGACCGGGCAGGGGGAATATATAATCGCCGTAGCTGTGCCCAAAGGAGTGGCCTTGAATGAAGATGACGAAGCCGGTCCACCCAGACTGACCCAGGTGTGCCGTGTGCTCGGCCGCAAGCGAGAGGTCAGGATGGACTACCTGATTCAGTCATTGATTGGTCGATCCGCTTCTACAGTATCTTCGTCCTCACGCGGAAGCAGAGCGGTGCGTCCGACGTCGACGGATTTTGCTGTGGGGCTCGGTACGCTGGTCCTTGCGTGTCCTTGCAAGTTGGAACACTCGACCGGTTTAGTTTCGTACCGGCCGGGGCAGCATAGGCTTTGCTGCTTGCTTATCAATATCACGATGTACGGTTGCCGATTTGTATCCAACGACGACAAGCAGAGTTCTTCTGATGACTGTCGGTGCGTAGCCGCGCCGTCCGGTGCCCCAAAAGACTATTGATGAATCTGGACACGGCGTAAAAGGGGAAATGTAAACGTGTTGCACGCAGAGGATGGAATGTGTGTGAAGATCTTTTTAATGGAAATTCTCTAACGTCTGTTGGGTCTTTAGAAAATATATTAATTACTCCCCCTGGTCGATCTGTAGAAAATATACTCCCTCGTACCCTAATGCTAGTTGTTCTCAATCTTGAATGAGTATGCCCAAGTTCAAACAGTTATTGCTGCACATGTTTAAGAGCCAAATGACTTGTAGGGCAGTAGGAGTATATAGAGATAGAGGGAGTATGTAACATCAACTAAACACATATAATGCTGAGTTTTTGGCTGTCTTACGAGAGCTTTTTGGCTTTTGAAAGGTTCCAAAGCTGTTGTTTAAAAGCTCCTAGGAAGTCCAAACAAATAGACTCTTATGACACAGGGTGACTTGTTGCGAATGCTTTGGCATCTCCAAGTTTGTTTTTGAACTTTCCATCCCTAAATTAGAATGCTAAAGGAGAAGCTTGACGCACTTATCACACAAGCATGTCTGACCTGTTACATAAGCTTTGAACTTTCTACCCTTCCGAAATACAGACATTTTAACTTCTTACAAAGTAGCTCATCGACTTCATCCAATCTAAAAACCAAGTATCAACGTAGTTTGATTTACCTCATAGCGTCACGTAAGTTGGCCAATTTTCAGATGAAAAGATTTTCAAAACTAGCATAGGAGCAACTCTCGAATGATTTAAAAGCTAGACAAGGTAAAAAAAGGCTGTTTTTTCTCCCGATTGGGGATAAATCAGAAGTTCTGCTTTGCACTCATGTTGGCATGTCCTCTTTTTAAAATTACGTATCCTTAATTAACGTTTTCTTTAGTATTGTGGATCCGCATGGACCTGGCCCTTGCCTTTGCCCAGCCCAAACCCAACCTGACTCAAGACTTAGGATTTTCAAATTCACTACCTCTGAATCCTTTTGTTCAGTTACGCTTCATTTCGTATGATAAGGTCCTATGATGCAACTTCTCGAATGATTTAAAATGGACGCGGGAACGCTAGACAATGCTACTAGTTTAAAAATTGTAGCATTTGGCTGTTTTTGGAATCAGTGAATCACCATTAAGTAATACACCTCCCATGGACTCTCTAGGCCGTCCAGCCGGCTCCACACCTCCGATTGGGGGACTCCAGGCTCCACACCTAAATCAAAGTTCTGCTTTGCACTCTGTGCAACCATTGATACGATTAGCATTGGTTGGCCGAAGATGGATATGGATGCATGCTTGGGCTGGGCTTCTTTGGTCTTGGAAGGGCCGGGCCAGTTAAATGATTTAGTTAATTAACTGGTTCCACTTTAAGATGCGCCAAAAGAGGACCACCGGGCAATTCTCATTTAGTTCAGGTTCTTGAAGCGCCAGCAGACCATATGGCATCTCGCATGTTCAGATCGAGATGGACTTAGCGTAGCTACGTGAGGCGATGAGCTCTGCCTCTTTCGACTTGGCATCAGGTGGTGTGATTTTTTCGCAATATTTCGATCTCTTATCCGCGAGCAGTTTCTTGTAATTCGTTTGTCCATGAGCTTAGTATCATACTAGCTTTGGGTTGAGTCTAGACTTGGGGCTCTCTCTTCTTGTTTCTGTATAGTATAGAGTTGTTTTTTTTTAGCAAAGTTTCTGTATGGAGTTGGTGATTGGCAATTTGGCGATGTCCACGTCTTTGAATGCAAGATCATAGAGCCAGTTTATTTTCTTTTAAGAAGATCTGCTTTGCTACCGAGTACTACCTACTAGGCCGACGGCCCATCTTGCCATGCTTTGCTACCTGGGCCGATGGCCCATCTACGGTCCAGATGCGCTCACTCGCCCCCACCGCTAATTCGAATTTCAAAAATCATGGAAGCCGCACGAGCCAAGGCGGAACAAAAAGGAAAGACGTTGGACCCTTGGACGAAAGCAGAGCAGCCGACCGTTGCTGCAGGCGGCTAACCTACCCCACATGCCAGTCACACGAGCACACGACCGACGCGCACGCCAGTTGATTTTACTCGACCGGAGCGGAGCGCAGAGCACCTCCTCACTCGCGTCGCGTCCACCCACAGATCTCGCCGCCGAAGATGGCCCGCTGCGGCGACAGAGACATCGTGACGGCGGCGATGGCGCGGCAGCCCTGGCGCCGCCGCCACGGATGGCAGCTCCCTCTCCACCCGCTTCAGGTTTGCGTGCCAATCCCATCCGGAAGCAGCATTGTTTTGTTCTCACTACTCAGAGCTCATGTCGCCTTTGGTTTTCTCGCCGCGAGTGCGCAGCTGGTAGCCGCGGCGGTGTTCGCGCTCCTCGTCGCCGCGTTCTACGTCGTCCTAGGGCCGTACATCGGCAACACCCTCGCCGGCAATATCCTCCTCGGCACCTTCTCCTTCTCCGTACGCACATCTACCTGTTGACGGAATCATCACAAAATTTTCCCCCTCCCTTCGTCTTTCGGATGCTGAATCGCTAATCCGTTCCGCTCCTAACAGGCCGCCGCGGCGGCGGCGCTCTACGTGCGCTGCACGGCGGTGGACCCCTCGGATCGGACTGACGCGAAGAAGACCAAGCGGCAGCGGCAGCTCGCACGGGGCGGCGGGGGCACGGCGAAGCTGCCGCGGCTGCGGTACGGCTACATCCTGTGGCGCTACGTGGTGCGGTTGCTGCGGCGGGTTGAGACGCGGGTCACCAACCGCTGGGTGCGGCGGAGCTACCTGGAGCAGTGGAACACCAGCGTTCAGCTCGATCCTATGCTCCCCTTCGCCTTCACCAGCCTCGATGACATCGTCTCGCCATGCGCCACTGCCGATGGGCACGACATCTCCTTCTGCCCCATCTGCGACTGCGAGGTATTTGTTTCATTCTTCCCCTCCGCTCATCCTGAGGAAATGACTCTGCTCGTTTCAGAGGAGAAACACAGCAACAGATGACATTTAGTTCAATGTGGATGGATTACTTTCCAACTTCGAATATGTCAAATCAATTGAATGCCGACATTGTTTGGAATTTGGTTACTATGATTGAAATGATATTTACATGGAAGTTCTCAATGCTTGTACTTCTGTTACTATGCCAAAATGAACTGAACCCATGGAATGTTTATCGATTTCTGTATTTTTGGGGGAACTTGGAACAATTACGCAACAATATAAACATGATTAAAATTGTTCTACAGGTGAAGCTGCGTAGCAAGCACTGCAAGACCTGTGAGCGCTGCGTTGATGGATTTGATCACCACTGCAGGGTAATCACCAACTCCCTGCTTGTTATATTTTTTAAACACAGTCCCCCAAATGCCAAGTGAATTAATCTTTTATGCTTTGTCTTGTACAGTGGCTGAACAATTGCATTGGAAGAAGGAACTATGCAACATTTATTCTGCTTATGTTCTTTGTCCTTCTGATGGTGGGTGCTAACGTTTTTGCCATCATTTTAGTTTCTTATTTCAGGCTAGTACTAATTAGCTTATGATGACACACTACTTTACAAGCTTGTCATTGAGGGGGGAACAGCAATTGCAATCTTCATCCGCTGCTTTGTCGACAGCAAAGGTGTGAAAATGGAAATGGAGCACAGGCTGCACATGAGGCTCCCAAAAGGAGCTCATGCTGCACTATCTGTAAGTACATGAGGCATACACATGGAATTAAACATGACTTCAGTATTTACTTAGTTCTTGACTCAGATTTTATCTGCAATTTTTGCCAACAGATGGCTTTTGTCATCTTCACATTGTACAGCACTGCAGCACTGGGCCAGCTCTTCTTTTTCCACATGGTGCTCATTAGAAAGGTGACTATTCATTACTGGCATAGTTTCAGCAGTTTGCTCATATGAATGTGAATAATGCTTTAGTATTGTGATTCATGTTTAGTGTTATATCTTTTTGCTTATGAAATATAGCAATTTTCTTCTAAGAAATAACATTGTCGGCAATTACTTTTCAATCCCTACAGGGCATGAGGACCTACGACTACATCCTTGCGATGAGAGAAGCAGGAGCAGCATTTGATCCATTCGAAGACTACGACTCTGATGAGAGCATCGACTTTGACTCACCAGAGAGGCCATCTTTCTTTTCGAGGGTCTTTTGCAGAAAAGATGAAGTGAATGAAGTAAGCAGTTCTTTTTAAAGACCGAAATTAAGCAGCTATTAATTGCAGTACTTACTGCTGCTGCTGTATACTCATGCCAGTAAGTGAACAGTTTAATAATAACAAAGCTCACGTCAAACATGACACAGAGTGCTCGGAAGCTGTCGATCAGGATCGAAAGCGACCAAATGGATGCATCAGGAAGGAAGGATGACATCCATATCAACCCATGGACATTGATCAAGATGAGCAAGGAGAAGGCGATGGCAGCCGCTGAGCGTGCACGTGAGAGAATCAGACAGAAGCTGCCAACATCACCGATGAAACCACTGCCGGTGGAGACAAAGCGAGGCCCTTTGAACCCAGAGAGAAAACACATCACAACTGGGAAAGAGATCGTACCGGTCTTCACCAAGAGCTGGCTGTCTGCGTCGCCCACAGCTAGGATATCGAGCCCCAGGAGGCGATTCTCAGGGTCATCGTCGCCTAAGCCGCAGAGGTACAGGAGCAACTTCGACCTAAGGCTCGCCGAGGTGTCGAAGGATCTGGAGACCCACATCTCGAAGCAGGTGCTGTGTTCCGTCGTCATGAAGGGTGTCGAGGACGAAGACTATTCGTCGTAATTTAGGTGGGGTGTTGTATGTTTGGCTTACAAGATTCATTGGTATTTTTGGTTCTTGAGAACAGTGTGCCGTGCTTGCTTAGCATGATGCTGTGAGTTCTCATTACATAGTTATTAGCATGATTCTTTCTGTTCCATAAAATTTGTTCAAGCACATTATGACAGCTATGTGAATCAGATACCTAATCTTCAGAACTGAAGACTGAAGATTGATCACCATCTCTTCTACTGCGCTGGCTTGCCAAAATCTACACAAGAATTCATTCATTCATACTGCCATACACGATACATATACATCTTTTTATAATAGACCTCTTGGGAGGTATAAATATTCATATTATTTTTTAAAGAATAGTTAAACCTAAGAAAATTTATAATCTAAATTTAGGATGATATTCTTTTACCTTTGCAACTAGCTCATTCCATCGAACTAGCTCATTCCATCGAATCCATCTATTTACCAGACAGATACATTCTGCATTTGCCTTTACCGTTTGCGTCGACCTTTTTGTAAGTTAGGTTGTACTATATAGGAGTCCTTGTCACGAACTCACCGCAATTTGCCCTTCTAGCTGTAAGCAACCGAGGTGCTCAGTGCTCCCTCTCAATCCTTTTCCCTGATTAGAGATAGATAAAATACAAAGTTGGGGGAGACTTAGCACACATGGTTGACCACCTATAGCAGTTACGTACATTTAAGCGCCTCCAAAGCTTTTGTTTTGGAACTTTCCTCGCTTTATTTGAAAGCTGGAAATAGCTGGGTTACCTCGAAGATAGCTGCATACCAATCGAAATGTTTCGTCTACACAATGCGTGACAGTCCATCGTCACGAACAAATCCTCCTCACGAAACCAGCACACGGACTCGGGACTCGAACCAGAAGAGTGGAATATATACATGATTCCGAACACAGTACTATGCGAGTAACTACGCGACCATTTACAAGATACTCTCTTGATAAAAAAAGTGTGATCCTGTGGTTTAAATATTTTCTTAAATTAATGTAAATCTAGGTTGAAGATCAGCTTTTAGGTGAGATCCACTAATAAAAAACATAAAAATCATCATACCGCATGTATTGTGTTCCTGTTTTTTCTCCATATTTAAATGTAGTTGTGTGGCTAGTATTGCTCCACCACCGTTGATGTTAAGCTCTGCAGTTGAAAATTCTACATAGGTTAATTGCTTTCGAGTTCAGTAGGAGTACATATGTAATTTCATATTTTCACTAAGCTAGATCTACATGTTTTGTGGGATAGAGGATGTAGCAAAGCGCCATGCTTTGCGAAAGTAAAGGAAATGACTCGGCAATGGGACTTCAACTACTAGAAAGTAGGCGCTCATCTCCATGATCGACTCCGCACCACGTATCCTTCTTAAGTTTTACAATCATATCCAACTCCAAAGAACGAACGTGTTGCAAACCGGAATACATGACAGAACGATCGATCTCTCCATAACTAAAGCACTAAGCGTCTAAGCCACTAACTGAAGATCAACAATGGCGATGAAAAACCCATCGCTTACATGTCCAGCTGCCAGCATCACAGAATCTTGGTAATTTTCTCGGAGACAAGCTTTTGCAGCCTGCTGCATGCAGGCCCCCTATTCTGAAATCCGAAGAAACGCCACCCTGGTAATGAGCCGACGGCACAGGGAGACGCCCCGGGATTGCGGACGACGCTCCTTCTTCTTCTCTCCGACGCCGACGCCGTCGACGCCGTGGCGTGCTCCCGGGTCTTGGCCCTCGCGATCTCCACGTACCTGGGTCTCTTCCGCGTGTAGAGGCTCGCGGCCTCGGGGTTGATGGCGCGGCCATCCACGACAGGCTCGTGCAGCAGCGAGACTATGACCAGGAGAATCTTGTCCACCGTCCACGCCGGCGTCCACCAGCTGTGCTTACTGTCAGTCAGGAAGTCCAGGCAAACCAGTCCAGTCCTCGGATGGATGTTCGGGTGGTACACCTGATGAAATACAGAGCAGCAAAGCAAGGTGCATGGGGTGAACCCACCCTAAAAAAAAAAAAACTGCAAGAAGAAGGAGCTGACAGTGAGCCGGAGATAGCTAGGACGTGTACCTTGGTTGCGAAGGTGACCTTGGGAGGTTTGAAGGGGTAGTGGCGAGGGAACTTGAAGCGGACGGCGAACACGCCGCCGTCGTAGGGGCTTCCTCGGGGCCCGACGACGATGGCCTGCCAGTGGAAGAGGTCCGTCGCGTCGGCGCCCGGGAGGCACCACTCGGGCGGGTCGGCCCAGAGCCCCTCCAGCTCCTTCTGGAGCCGCGTCGTCCAGACACGGGACATGTCAGCTGGCCGCGCGACCGCGGTCGTCGTCGTCGTTCCCCGGAGACGGAGAGCAGAGCCAACGGGAGCCATGGTCTTATTTGCCTGCAATGGGCCGGTGGGAGGCGGTGATGCAACGACCGGGGAGCCTAGCTAGGTGCCTAGTAGATACAGACTCCCACCAAATAAATGAACAGCGACCAGAATTCAGAAAGTGAAACGTGTAACTCCAGATGGGTTCAAGGGGGCCTATATAGATAGATGAAGGAGATGACCTTTTACACACTCGTCGGCCGTGTTGTTGCGGGTTCTAATTCTAACCGCGCGCTCAGCGTACGTGGTGAGATCCGTGAGCCCGTGACTAACCGAGGAGGCTCCATTTATCGGCAACTTGTACTCATCCCAGCCCCCAAATACCGAGCTGCTTGGTAGTAGCACAACGAAAATGACTTTAGGCTGTGAACGTTACCGGCGACAGGAAGAAATGAACTTTTTTTATTACGTTTACGTTACGGAGGACCATACCAAACAGCACGGTTACTACCAAATATATGGCGTTGACAGAAGATAACATCTATTGTTGCAAAAACAAACACACATGAAGTCTATGTCAAAACATACACGATTCACTATTTTTCAAGTATATATAAATTAAAATTAGAAAGATGCAATCGCCATAATGTACGGTGGGAGTACTTTGTTAGAAAGATGCAATTACGAACCGGCACGCGAAATTGACCAGCATGTCTGTGGCCCGGCCCATTGCGGATTGTTGTCCTTACCGGAGTACTCACGGTGGCTCGTTTTGGATGGCCATGCGTTGTGGTGATGGCGATGCTACTTGCTTGTTGAAGCATCAATATTTGGCAACCCGTGGTGGTTGGTGTCCTACATGAGGATGGCGGCCCCTATCGGTTGGTGCTGTGGCATTAGATGACGCATATTTGTGGCATCATTGGTGCATTAACTTCCTCGTATTGACAACAGCTTGTTTCGCTACACGATGATTTGCTTGGTGTGGCTACGATGGCTCTTAGTGTGGCGGGACGTGTCTAGGTTTTTTGGTGAGAGGTGTTTTGGGGGCGTGACCTGTTTCATGCTGTTTCGGCATATGTTAGTTATTTGGTTGTCTTATTGTCGCTTCCTTTGTGTGGGTTGTTTTTCTTTATAGTTGTATATAGTGGTCTATTTTTCTCTATTAATAACAATGTTAGCCTACACGCTACACGGTACACGGTCGGTCACCCTTCGTTTAGCGAGTTTGGATTATACGTTGGGTCAAAAACGGATTACACGGGATTAAACGGATTAAACGGCCTACACGGCCAACACGGCTGACTACTGAGTAGCGTGTACACGCCGTGTAATCGGCCTAACGGCCGTGTAGGCGAACAGGGATTAATAATGGTATATGTAAATTTCTATATGATTGATTTTTAAAAAAAATTATGAAAAACAATCTAGTGTACAAGTACATACTTTGAAATACAAAATTACTAGTTTAATAACTTTTATAAAGTCAGTCAGTATAATTACAACTTAACCAACAATAATATTTATAATTGTGTCGATCACAACATATATACAATATAATAGATTTGTGCTCTCTAATTAAAACATGCGCGACGACTATAGTTATACAGAGGAAGCAAGGTAGTGGAGAAGCGCCGTCTAAAGGTAGGGAACGGTAAGGCGACGGTGCATCCCCGAAGAAACGCCATCACACTTTTCCAAGTCTTACGGGGCACCCCGATCCTCGTCGTTTCATGGGCAGGCGGCGACGACGATGTGCTGCCGCCGCGGCGCTCCAATATCTCACGGCGGGGCTCGGGCACGACGGGCACAAGGGACCTCCTTTCGTAGGCAGAACACATAGCAGCGAACTCAAGGTCGCGGTGGCTTGGCCTGCTCCTGCTCCTGCTCCTGCTCGTTTCTTTCCTGACCGGGTAGTAGTGGGAGACGATGGGCGTGGAGGAGTACTCCCAGGTCCACGCCATGGCCGTCCCCTCGTACGCCTCGAGGTCGGCCGCGTATATATCGGCGATGTCCTCGTTGATCGGGTCGCAGTCGAGGACGGGGTCGTAGAGCACGGAGACAAGGAAAAGGAGGAGCTTGTCCATGGTCATTGCCACGCTCCAGTTTTCGTGGTGGAAGATGTCCAGCATCAGCTCCCCTTCCGAGCTGATGTTCGGGTGGTACACCTGTATGCTCACGGATGTGGTACAAATACGATATGTAAGAGATCGATCGTGGAATCCATTGAAACGATGTGATAATTGGAAGTACTAGTGTTGCTCCGGCTCCGATAGATCGATCCTACCTTGGTTTTGAAGGTGATCTTTGGGGCCGTCAAGGGATAATTGCCGACGAAGTCGATGTCCACGGGGAACGTCCCTCCGGCGTAGGGGCTGCCATCGGGGCCGTCGATGACCACCTCCCAGTGGAGGATGTCCGTCACAAAAGTCCGGCGGGTCGACCCACAGGGTTTCGAGCTCTTTCTGGATCCGTTTTCTAGATGGCTCAGAGCCCCTCATCATCCTGAATTCCTACCAGGAGTGATCCGCCCGATCTGGCATCCGTCGTATACTCGTATCGCGGGCGGTGCCGGCGGCTGGCGCCTCCGATAGATGTCCGGCGCGCCTGTGGAAGGTAAAACCCCTACTTTATTTGTTCTGGCGAAGGCTGCTTCGAGATCCACGGCGTCGACGCTTCAATCTACGTAGTATACTCGACCCCAGATCAATATATAACCAGTTTTCCGTGTCCGACATGTGGAGTCAAGCTCTTTGCTACGGGAATCGTGTTTTTTTTTAAGTGAGATGCACTATGACACAAGCTCTTTTGCCACGGGATTCGTGTTTTTTAAGTGATACACTACGTCATGAAAAAAATCACTTAATACACCAACCAAAAGCGTCGTAATGGATCCACACCCAAATTTCATGAATAATAGAAAGTGCCAGAGGACAAATGATCGACGATCTGATCGGTACCAGCTGGGTATGTACTTATTGGGTTTTCTAGTCCGAGATAGCTTTGTCTGAAGGCAAGGACGCATGCATGTATAGCTAGGGCATACATGTAACAGCATGGATAAGCTCACATTAATCCGTCGGATCCAATTTAGGATTTTTTGTCAGAAAGTTTCCGAAACAAACTGAAATGAGATGATATCAATTCATACGGAGAAAAGAGTTCTCCATCACCATCAATGCACCTAGAGGAGAGGGATAGAGAAAGAGAGAGAGGAAATAATTGAAATGTTCTAGTTGTCAACGAAAACATTTGTATTTATGAATTTTGGCCAAGTTTTAAATAGAGATTTTAGTATTTGAATATCTACACCTTAAAAGTATGCACGTCATCTTCATCTCAATATAGACACGTGTCTGCAACCTCTCTATCAAGTGCTGCGACACGACACCATTGTCCTCGTTGACTTGGCCGATCTTAATCATCCTCTGTCCACATGTCTTCTCGTACTCCATGTGACCAATGCAGATCACCCATGGCTCTTCTTTGTCAAAGTATTTACCTCACCCTACTCTTCTACTCTTCTCCAAGTCTTAGCTCGCCCTACAACATCATGTGGTATATAGGCATCAAACCTCCTTGCCATGCGCACAAACCCACGGACCACGGTCTTATCAATGCCGAGAGTAACCTGCTCTTCATGACCCAGCCGAGTGTAGCCCTACTCTTCGCCGGCTGTCATGTCATATATCATGAGCCAAAAGGCATTTTCCTTCGACACAAATTCCTATCACCACTGGTTAGTACCGTGACAACAACATACATTACATGTGCCCTATATGGAACTACACACACTGTATTCAGTCCCGTGCACACAAGCTCAAACACTCTTCAAGCAGACAAGCACACACAAGCACTGCCCTGCAAACAACTATGTCGATCATCCATATACTAACATAGAGTAGACCAAGTCAGATCTCAACTTGCTCTATCAATAGGCATCTGTATATCATTTTATATATACACATCGGGCACAGTACAACATTTATTATTTAAATCATCTTTGTGAGTTAAGGATGACCACCCAATTTATGCTGACAACATTCAGAGCACTGCGGTACACCAGACCCAACACCCGTTTGGTTCCACATCAAAAGAGGGAGTCAAGATACGAGTAGTTGTACAGGCGGCCGAACTGAAGCAGGCTGCCATACATCCTATCCCACACACCAACGAAAAGTGCGTCAGTGTCTGGGCTGAATGACGTGCCGGATATCTCGCCAAAGAAGTCCAGCTCCTGCCTTTTGTTGTAGTCACTCTTCACGTCGTAGATGTGCACGAAGTCAGCAGGTTCAGCCATGGACATGAACTGGCCATCTGAGGTGAAGCGGATCGACCGGATGGCTCCAAGGTTACCCCTCAACACATGGACGGATTTTGAGAGATTCCTCACATCCCAGATTCGGCATGTCTTGTCTTGGTTTCCAGTAGCAAATGTCCGCCCATCAGGGCTCCAAGCTGATGCAAATGAGTAGTCCCGATGTCCTTTTATGGAATGAAGCTCCTGCATCCAGAAGCAAAATCAAATAGTGAACTGACCGAATTTCACATCATCACCAGCACTTCTAAGCAACAGTCTATCAACCTGAGCTTAGTAAACCATATTGATTGGTGATAGGTACCTTTCCAGAGTTGGCATCAATAAGTAGACCATCAGGATCATCCCCCACAATAACAACTAACTTTCGGTCAGGACTCAACGAAGTATGCTGCATCAACACAATTACAAGTAAACACAGATACAGCAACAAAAATAATGAAGAATTGCACTAAACTTGACCTACTCCCTTCATTCCAATTATAGCTCACTTTATCTTTGTTCCAGTCAAGCTTCTTTAACTTTGATCAAGTTTTCTAATCTAGAAAAAAATGCACCACATCTACAACATCAAATCAGTCTCATTAAATTCTCATGAAATATGTCTTGATGGTGGAATTTTTGAACTTTACTTTGGAACAGAGAGTACTTAGTTGTGAAATTCATGCATATGTTGGATCCATTTATTCTCCACATTATGTTAGAAAAGGTGACAAGAGGGAAGCTAAGGATCCCATTCCCATGTCCAGAATGGCTTCTATTGACGTGTGCCAGCAGCGCATGTCACTTCTCTTTTATTAATAATGTATTCAGAAGATCGGGGAGCTTACTATGTCATCAAATGCAGCAACAGAAATGCAAAGACATTTTGAATTGGTTCTACAAACCAAATATAGGTTTATGTCTCGGTATTGCTAGATTTACCAATAGCAATAATCAATAGGTCAAAAACATGCCCAAGAAAGTAGAAAAAGCTGATAATACAAGCACAACTATGGGGCATATGAAATAAGCAATGAAGTCTGTATTCTGTAAATATTTGCTGACAGCATGTCTAGAAAGATGTACCTTGTAATGATAGCACCAACAAGAAGATCCAAATACAGAACATAAAGGTAACAGAAATAGCTAAGAAACCAAAGGAACCTACATTCACTGGCCATTCAAACTGAAAATGCTTGAATAGCTGGAATCTCTCCATGTCATAGTATCTTACACCAGAGTCGTTATTTGATGCGATGAAGTGAACAGCGCCACTGGGGGTGCAAAAGCAAAATTAAAATGAATATATGCATTCGGTGAGATATCATCTTTAGTTACACAGATAGGAAGTTACCTAGAGGTATTAAATATCTCAACCGCATTTGTAATAGCATTATCATCATAAGTTGTTCGACAGCAAAAACTAACACCTTCCCGATCAAGGTGCTGCATTTGACATCAACAGAAGATAATCAATTAACAAAAGATCAGTATGGAGAGCATACAGAAAGATTAACCATGTGAACACATGCACACAATCCATCAGTTTGTTAGTTAATATGATTGGATAGTCAATTTATATGGATCAAAACTAGCTATTATGATGCCTAATGTAGTGAGAGATGTCATTGGGCACACCGTTTATTACCTGTTTCCCAATCCAGAATCTACCTGTATCCATTGACTAATTGTCTAATTTTACCCATCCCTGTTGATATGCCCAATGGGTATGGACCATGAGTGTGCCTGTTTCTGCCCAGATCTTTCTTTGCTCCTACATGGCTACATCAATCTCTGCATGGACAAATTATCCATGTCCTGTGACTAATTCTCCCGGTGGCTGCGAATCTCAGGCCGGCAAACATGGCACTGGATTTCCAGTGCAGCAAAGCAAACAACGCAGACAGAGGAGAGATGGTGGATGGAGAACTGCGACATAAGCTGTCACCGGCGGACTCCCGGGCGGTGACGCTGGCATTCTACAGCGCTGCCAATGCGTGTCGCCCGGCCTCCCGAGCCCTGTGGGTTACCATCTTTCATGATTAGAGTGGGTATGGCCGTATGGGTGTAATGGGTATTACCCGTTTATACCCTCCCATATCCATACTCCACTGGATAACCCATACCCTCCCCAAACAGCATGGATATTGGGTTTGGGTACAGGGGTTGGATACCCAGTGGCATCATTAGCCTAATGCATGCATTATATGTCCCAAGTTTCTACAGAAGAAGATTCCAGTAGTAAGAATAGATAGTGTGCTGCTGACTTTAGGTGAACATCCAATAAAAGAAAAAAATAGATATATATACTGGTTAGCAGAGATAATGTGACCACAGTCCACAGCAAAGCTGCTTTGCCAACAGGTAGAACATCTATGTATTGGATTCAAATGAACTTGATCCATAGTTGACTTACTTTACAGATCAGCTCTCCTTGAAACCCACCAGCTACCAGTAAATTGTCCTTGACTGCCAAGGTACTAACTTGAGTCTGAGAAAAACCCTCTAATAAACTTCCTGCATGTTTCTGTACAACAATGCCCATCATCAGTATAAGTTGAATAACAAGAGAGGATAGAAGACAACACACGACAGAAAAGAAATGTTAGAATACCTCCTTTGGTGCCACATGTCCTTGGACATTGATAAGTTCAGTATCCACACCACTCAATGCTGACCAGTGACGAATTGAGTAATGCGATACTAGGTAGATGTCATGCTTGGACGTAGCCCATACCAAATTTCTAAGCTGTAGGCACAAATCAGACTCTCTGTTTCATATTATACCAAAACCATATAAAAGAGAGGGCAACATTGATCAAAAGTTCAAGACCACGGCAATAGGTTAGTTAAAATGCAGGGAAATCTTAGTTTACTTTTGAAAAGTGAACATAGGCAGAACTGTGTAGTTGGAACATGCAGACAACCCTGGTCCCTGAATATATTGAACCATTAACTCAGTATAATATCTACAAATAGATGGAGTTGAATTAGTACTGAAGGTAGCACAACCCTTCACACATTTAACAGGTGTACCTTGTGCTTCTGTTACTATGCATGGAAGCTTCAGTATTTTTTGTGTAAACTCAGTCTATATTGAAGAAACCAACACAAATGTGTCGGTGTTTCAATGTACATGCAGCTTCCTCTTGGAATCAGTAGTTACTTTGCAATCACAAATGGCGAGTTGAGTGAAATAGACCAGCAGATAAGTCACAATTGAGATAATCTTGTAACTTCTTGCCATATGTCAATATTCATGGTGAAATTGCTCAGCAGATATATTACCAAAAAAAAAAAATCAAAACAACTCCAAGAGACAAAGTGGCTTTATAAGTACGAAATTGGTTTATGAAATTTATAGTATGCTCCTCTGAGGAAATGTCCAGAAAATTTGAGCTCTATCAACAAAATACCTAAACTCCTAATTACCCTGTATCATATTCTCTCAAAGCATTAAGAATACACAAAAGGGAGTGAACTCACCTGAAAATGTAGAATAGTTGATTTAACCGATCTAGTATTTCGTCTGAACTCATAGTACATTCCACCTTTCTCTGTTGGTTTGCAATCCTATTCAAGACAAGTGTCAACCAAATGCTGAAAGAAAATTTTACAAAGCTGAACTTCCAAAAAGAGTAAGAGGCAAACCTTCATAGCTTCTTCTCCAGAGTTAGGTACATTCTCATAATTTTTGTACTGTTCTAATCTGGACTGTCTGTATTTTTTACGGGTTATGTTTATCTGCTCCCAGGGTATTCCTTGAATGTCCCTTCCTTTTCTTGCATCCGCTGATGAAGTATCTGGGATCTTATCATTCTAAAGAGATGGGGCAAAAAGACAATCACTTAGAGAAATATAAGTGACTGTATAAGCAATTTGACCAATGTTCGAGTTGTAACACAAATGGTACACCATGCCAGGGTTGTGGATGCAATGAAGTGCACACTGAACAATATAACATTGATTTTATTGGAACGGATTGTATCATAGCTTCCAAGTCAAACAGCGAGTTGAATCTCAAAATTCCTTTGCATGAAAAACGAGAGGTATGGTACTATAGAAAGAAATCAAACTCATACAAAATTGTGTCTGTAAAGCTAGAAGACAAATATTGTAGCCATAGAATGAACCATGGACACAAACATCATCTTATATACTATTATGCTTCCAAAGACAACCCCGAAATGACCGAATTTACCAAGGCAGAATAGAAGAGCAATTTTAGAAAGATAAAAGAGTAGATAGTAGCGAATCCATAATTTGGGTAATTGCAATTTTCAGCAGGCAGACATTTTGCAACCGTATGAGGAGATCACTCTATATATTAGAGAAAACAGACAACTGTACAAGGAGTTCATGCAGTACGAAAAAGAATAATGTTACTGTTCAATGAATTCAGGTAACCAGTAAGCTCAGCCATGCACAATAAGCAGCTGAAACAAATCGCTGGGGGGGGGCGCTCGTCTCGCTAACCTATGGCATGCCAGCTACATAAATGAAACACTACATCAGCATCCAAGATGATGCTCTACATCAACAGAACTACATGGTACCTAGCCAACACATGAGAAAAGTATATAGCACTACTGTTACAAGTAGCATGTAGGGTAGCATTGGTGCATCATGCGGCAAATAAATATCTCATTGACTTGCTGCATATTGCGCTACTGTTGCTGGTAGCAATGTGGGGTATGTAAGAGATATGCTAAATCAGCATTCAAAATCATACAACCTTGCAGCCATGAGATGATAATGTTCTACTCGGCCAACAAGAATTGTGCATCTCAAAAGCTCTGTGAAGACTCGATTCCACAAGCAATAGATGGCAAAAAGAAAAGGAAACGCACTGGTTGGCCATAATCATTATCCTCCGCATCAGAATCCCTAATCCCTCGCTGCTCGTCTAACATGTCATCAGCAGGATCATCCATATCATAGTCATCCTCCATCTCATCAATGTCGTCATAGTCATCATAATAATTGGACATTGATCCTCTCATACCAGATAAAGTGTCACCTTCCTGCAAACAGAAACACCAAACCGCAATGAGTGAACATGCCATCCTGAAATCAGTTGCATATTTGCAACGACAAAAACACCCTAGCCCAATCCACCCCACAATTAGCACTTTCCTATCACCAAAATCACTGCACTTTTTCGAAATTCTTGTTGGGCACATAACTTAGCAAATTCTAGAATGCATACAATTTCCTAATTCTTACATCAGGGGCGGACCCAGCAGGGGCGGATCCAGTGAAGGGACATGGGTGTACACATGTACACCCAATAATTTCTGGAAAAACTTCGAAGTTAGGAGGCTTGTCAAATCAAATGGCTAAATAGCTTTAGGTTAGGGTTCCAGTGCTCAGCCTCGCACAGCATAAGGGAAGGGAAGAGATGGGGTGGGAGTACCTGAGGAAAGGGAAGAGATGGGGTGGGAGTACCTGGTGGGTGCTCGTCGCCGGCGAAAAGAGCAACCAAAGGCTCAGCGTCTGGCTTAGGGCGGCGGCGGCGGCCGACCAGTCATCCGAGAACGAGAGGAGAGCGAGAGACAGACGGAACGAGAGGCAGGTTGCATCGACAACAAGGGCTTGTTTGGGGGGCCGCCTACCTACCGACCCGGGTGACGGTAATCCTTCCGCCGACCCTCCCACGCACCCCGAATATTTTTGAGGGAATTCCTGTGTGCTATTATAAAAGATCTAAATAATCTGTGTACTATTAAATTTTAAAAAGTTCCTTAGTATCTTCGTCTAAAGTTTTTTTACCCGTGTGCCATTCCATCATCTTTACCGTTTAATTTAACGGAGATGGCTGTTAAAAAGTTTCTCTATACCCTTACATGAAATTTCTTTTCCCTACGTGCCACTTCCATCTATTTTACATGTAAAATTAGCTAACGGCTAGCGAAAAATACACTTTTGCCCTAATGCAAAAAAAAATATTCTTTTCTCTGATGCCAAAAGACACTTCCAATAAATTTGCAATGTATCAAAAAAAATTCGACAATTTGCACGTGTTCAGCATCCCGATCGGCGGGACGGATGGGTACCCGTACGCAGCCATGCCGCTGCGGAACGCGGACCGTAGCGCCGCATACGCGGTCGGGGGCAGGCGGGTGATGACCGCGCCGGTGTCCACCACCGTCCCGCCCGTGAAAGCCGACGTCGGCACGCTCAGCTGCTACTCGCCGACGCCGATGCCCGTCAGCATCACGACGTAGTAGGTCGGCGCGTTCGGCGATGACAGCAGCTGCGTTGTGGAGAAGCCCGCCGACACCGCGTCGGTAGACGGCCCGCCCAGCGTCAGTACCCCGCGGTGGACGGCTTCATCGGGAGGCAGTAGGAGAAGACGCCACCGTACATGCGCACCGTCTGTTCCACGAGGCGATGGCTGTTCGCGGCCAAAACCGAGGAGCCCGTTGATGCCAAGAACAGCCCGCTCTGTGTATGGCCACAGCCGAAGAAGCAGCCCCGCACCGCGTCATTCGGCGCCAGGGTCAACGTGTTGAAGCTGTTCATGCCCGTGGTGCTGGACCTAGAATTTTTTTTTGTCACAATTGTCGAATATATTTAATTTAAATATATTTGGTTGTCACAATTGTCGAATTTTTTTATGCAAATTTGTCATATTTATTAGAATCAGAATTTCCTATATGCACACATGCCAGCTGTCATAATGATACAGAGAAAAAAGTAAAGCTCTTTTTGGCATCAGAGGAAAGATTTTTTTTTTTTGCATTAGGGCAAAAGTATCTTTTTCGCTAGCCGTTAGCTAATTTTATATGTAAAATAGACGGAAGTGCTATATAGGAAAAAAAAAATCCGTGCAAAGGTATAGAGGAACTTTTCAATAGCCATCTACGCTAAATCAAACAGCAAAGGTGACGGAATGGCACACAGGTAAAAAACTTCGGACGAAGGTACTGAGGAACTTTTTAAAATTCAATGATACATAGGTCATTTGGATCTTTTATAATGGCACATAGGAAATTCCCTCGATATTTTTTGGAAAAAGTCTACTTTTACTCCCTCAACTTTAGTGCAAGTCTACTTTTCCTCTCTGAACCCCAAAACCGGATAAACAGCCTCCCTCAACTTTTCGAACCATGCGCTTTTCCTCCCTGGAGTGGTTTTGATGGTGGTTTTGCTACAGTGACGATGGTTTTGTCTTTTTCTTTTTTATTTATTTCGGATGAATTTTTAAAAAATCATAGTAAATCAAAAAAAATCATAAAATAAAAAATCTAATTTTGTTGGACTCCATATGAGTACATCTATATAGTAAATATATAATATGACATGCTTTAATACAATTTTTTTGCTAGTCTTTTCTTTTTTATTTATTATGGCTAAATCTTTGAAAAATCATAGTAAATCATAGAAAAATAAAAAATGGAAAATTTAATTTCCTTAGACTCTGCATGAGTAGGTTTACAAATGAACATATAATATGGTATATTTTAATACAAAGTTGTTGTTGTAGCTTTTGATCTATGCTTTTCTGTACTTAATTAAAATAATTCATAAATGTTGCTTCTATAACTATTTTGTTGGACTAAAGCATACCATATTATATATTCACTGTATATACCTACTCATGTGGAGCCCAACAAAATTGAATTTTCCATTTTATGATTTTTCTATGATTTACTATGATTTTTCAAAGATTCAACCAAAATAAATAAAAAGGGAAAAATACTAGCAAAAACTTTAAACTAAAGCATACCATATTATATATTTACTGTGTAGATCTACTCATGTGGAGTCCAAAAAAATTAGATTTTATATTTTATGTTTTTTTATGATTTATTATGATTTTTTTAAAAATTTAGCCAAAATAAATAAAAGCGAAAAAGACAAAACCATCATTATTGTAGCAAAACCACCGTCAAAACCACTACAGGGAGGAAAAGCGCGTGGTTTGAAAATTTGAGGGAGACTGTTTATCCGGTTTTGGGGTTCAGGGAGGAAAAGTAGACTTTCGCGAAAGTTGAGGAAGCAAAAGTAGATTTTTTCCATATTTTTTTACCTCCGTCGCGTACGCTCGTGTGTTTTCAGCCCAGCTCGTCTTCCCTTTCATGTGTGAACGTGCTTCCGGCCCAGGTCGGCCCATGACGGAAGCACGTACGTAAATTGCATATATAAAATAGAAATAATTTGAGAAAAATACCCCAGGACAAGGTTCGTACATAGGCCCATTATTCTTGATCTTACTCTCCACCAATAAAGCACATGGATGATTGTGATTGTAGCAAAATACTTTTTTAGTAAATACAATTAGACCATTTAAAGCCTAATAAAAAGGTATCCAACCATCACAAGACCGATGTTTCATACTAAAATATAGGCGGAATAGCCAAATTATCCTTGAACTATCGTTTTGAAGCTTCGGTTTGGTCCCCGAACTATGAAAAAACGGCCATTTTAGTTCTCAAAATTTCACAAAGCCGGCTCAATTTTGTCCCTAAACTATGAAAAACGACCGTTCGTCTTCAAACTTTTGTAGCCGACTCAATTTCGTCCTTGGTCCGACGTGGAGCGCCACACTGGCTCGCCTCGTCATTGCTGAATCAGTTTCTAAAAGCCTGTAACTGATTTATTCTTATTCTAACTGGTTACATCTAGTTGTAACTCTTCAATACAACATCCGATGAAAATTATTTTTTATAAAAATTATAGAACTTGATATGATCTACAAGTTTCTAGTTTTAACGTTTTTTATTTGAGGATGTTATGATGCTCAAAAAAGTTAATATAAAATTTTAGCACTGTTGTTTCTAAAAGCATCTCTCGAAATTAGAAAAACATTTTTGAAACGGTAATCTAGAATTAAAATATATCGAGATTAATTATATATATGGTGTATCTTGAAAAAACTAAAATAACTTATAATTTAGAATTAAGAAATGGAGTACTAGCAACACGACTCGTGTTGCAACAAAACGTATAGACTATTGCATTGTCATTGGGATGATTTGTGGTTGAAAGATAAAAAAATCAATTGTGTAATCAATTCTAATATCTTAGATAAGATTCTCACGCTATGCCTAGATAAGTTTGGGGTTTTCTGGAATATTTTAAATGGGATTAACGAAGACAGGCGTAGTGTTTGCCTCCAAAATGCCTGATTAACGGAGGCATTTTGTTGGAGGCGGACGTCGTGATCGTCTTCATAGGTAGCATCACCAATAGTCTTCCTGTCATGTTTTTGTCGTATTTTTGGATAACTATAGTAAATGTGAATGCACTCCTACTACGCACCTCATAAAGTTCATAAAGTTTATTTGACCACCCGCTATTTCAACAAAACATCTGTTGAAGCTTCTCAAGAGATCGCCAAAATCTATTCTACATGTTTTCAAAGAATATTCACGACTTCAAACAAAAGAACCTCTAAACTATAAAACTATAGATCTCATAAAAATACAACCTTTATATGACATAGTTATCTTTACACGACGCCATACAAGAAAAATACAGTTTTTCGCGAGAGTACAAGCCCTACTATAAGTTTAATATACTACTAAAAGTTTGCACTAACTTTTTAAGAGCCTTAACGATTTCAAATGAATAAAATATATGACACAATTATAAGAAAACTAGATGATACCCCGCGCGGTTGCTGCGGAAATTTATATAACTCTTTTAGGACAAAAATTCATTGAGTTATAAATATAGGGCTTTGTGTTTGAAAAACATGTTATAATTTATGGTTGTGCAATCTTGAAATTGGTAGCACAATATAAGGTTAATGATTTAAAGGATTGAGTTAGTTGGAAAATTATCTTCAAATGCATACATCATGGTTTCTCTTCTGCCTCGTAACTACTAAACAGTAAATTGATAAAAAAAAACTGTTATACAACACTCTTTTGCATAACCAAATAACACTATGAAATAAAATGAAATGAAACGATCAGTAATAGATTTGAAGACCAGAGAGATACGTGTGCTACTTGAATTTTTGGTACATGCTGTTAGAAATTGGCTCCAGCAAGATGTGGTATTAATCAAACACTCTCTTTATTATCTCTTTTCACACATACATACAGATACAGCTCGAGGCTAATCTGAAACTAGGCATAAACTCTTAAACTCTCTAGCTTAATTTACAAAAGACCTCATCATGTCCTTATATAGGCATTTTAGGTCGGTTGCTACAGTTCTGCTACAGTAACCGACATATAATTCCAGCTCATTTTACACAAAATGCTAACTAATAGCCAATTTCTATTTTACTACTACTTGCTCTTGCCAAAACCAATTTGCATTTGACTTGCTTTGCTAGAAACTTCCATTAAACAATTTTAATCTTTATCTCAAGAAAATAAATTAACTCCAACATTCTCCCCCTTAATTTGTTTTCTTGAGATATCTTCTTCTCCATCTCTATCTTGTTTCTCATAGCTATCTGCACTCATGTCAGGATCACTGCTGCTGTAATCTGAACTCTCACTTGAGATAGCTAGTTTGTTTTTCTGTTGCACATCCTTTTTTAACACTGCAGCATTCATTTGTCTTCCCTTATCACGGGAATAACCATCTGAATCTGAGTCATGGTGAAAGCTTTCCTTGTACCTTTGTCTAGACTTCCAAACTTTTCTGTTTTTCACCCTATAGTTCTTCAGTCCCATATATCGTACTTCGTGTTTTACAACTTCTTTCTTGGCTATGTGGTTTCTCGACTCATCAAACTCCCCCTTGCTCTTAACACTCCTTAGAGCTAAGGGTGATATCGCTAACTGCCTTTTAGAACCCAAATCTGAACTTAAACATGAGTTCAAACTTGAACTCAACCCATTTTGTCTAGGAGAAAAACCTTTCTCCTTGTATTCCATCATTGCAACATTCTTTTCCAAGTTGTTGCCCTTGCTAATTTGCAACTCAATCTTATAAAGCCTGTCCGGTGTTCTTCGGACCTTCATTAGTAGCTTTCCGCATCTTTCGCGAACATACAACAAATCTCCATCTAAGACAATTCTGTTGCCTGCCTCTGATAGCTGACCAAGACTAATTATATTACGGCACAACTTAGGTACATAATATACCTCATTTAGAAGCCATTGTTCGCCTTTGCACTGGAGCATGATAGAGCCATTTCCCTTGATCTGTATCATCGAACCATCACCAAACTTGACATGCCCTTTGATGCTTTCATCCAAGTCTACAAAGTTTGAATGTTGACTTGTCATATGATTACTCGCACCATTGTCAAGATACCACATATTGGACTCTAATGCTTCATCTTTAATGCATAGTTTTGGCGCAACCTTCTCATCTTTTAGCAACAGAGACTCACACTTATTCTCTGCATCCTGAGGGAGTTCACATACTTCCATGGCAAGGAGTGTAGGCTCATCATCATCACTTCCTTTCTCCATGAAGTATGCCTTTTCCCTCTTATCTTCTTGAGTTCTACAAAATCTTGCAATATGACCCTTTTTGTTGCATTTATTGCAAGTTTTTGTTTTCCAACATCTCTCCGTAGAATGATTGTCTTTTTCACAAATATCACACCATAACTCTGAAATTTCTGTACCTCTTGTATCTTGATCGTCCTTCTCATTCTTTTGCGGGCCTTTGCCACAGCGACGATTCTCCCGCATCCGGGCCGCCCACTCTTCCTCGGTCAGCAGCAGCTTGCCTCCCGGGAAGATCGATCGATTTGATGTCTCAACTTCATCATCATCGTCCACCGCCTTTAGTCGCCCCGTCACTTCTTCAATTGAGAGGTCAGCTGTGTCAAGCAAGGTGTCGATTGCGATAGCCACTTGCTTGTACCGCTTGGGGACAACACGCAGAGCTTCTCGACTGCACGCTGCTCAGTGATATCCTCACCGTAAAGGTTGAGGGAGCTCATCATCCCTGTTAGGCGGAGCGCAAAGTCATCAATTCGCTCGCCGTCATGGAAGGAGAGCAGCTCCCAGTCCCTGCGGAGTCGCTGCAACGTCATCTTGCGTACACTATCCGAGCCGATGTGGATGGCCTTAATCGCCTCCCAAGCCTCCTTTGTAACACCCCGGTGTTACGTTAACCAAAACCTGCCATGTCATCATCATCATTGCATAAGCATCCATGATTAGAGAACCCTAAATCAAACATTTAAAATGAGTTTACAATTCTAGGGTTTGATTTGAGTTTTTCTATGTCACATGTGTATGTGTTGATATTTAAATTCCACTCACAATTTTAATTTTTGTTATAAAAATAATCAACTAAAACCAACCTTGATGTTTGCAAGTGTTTGGCTAACCCTAACTCTCACCCCAAACATGTTTTACAAGTCAAATGAGGTGTAAGAAAGAATCAAATTTGAATTTGGAATTCAAATCCCAAACCCTAGCTTGAGAGGCTAAGTGTTGGAAATTGAATATCATTTTCAAATTTGATGAGCTAACTTTAATAAATTTTCTAAATAAAAGTTGCTAACCATTGGCACCATTTCAAAGTATGAAGTTTGTAATTTAAAAGAGTGCTATTGGTTGAGTTTGAAAAGTGCCACAACATCACTAATTATTTGCCCAAGAATTCAATTTGAAAATCCAATTCAAAAGCTTGAATTTTAAAGTGAAACTACCCCTTTTCAATTTCACCTCAAAATATTCAAAATTTGGGAAAACTCCAAAAATACAGTTTGTGCATCTCTTTGAGCTCTACAACTTTGGTATACAAAGTTTTTCAAGTTTTTGAATAAAATTTGAAGTAATTTCAAAAGTTATTTGAATTGGGAATTGCCCCCTTTTGAGTTTTAAACTTCAATTCAAAAATTATTTGGTTTCATGAAAAACTTCCTAAATGAAAGTTGTAGATATTGAGAAATGGAACAACTTTTATTTTTGGAGATTTTCATCTTTTATTCAAAATTTGAAAGTAATTTTGAAATCCCAAAAGATAGGGTTTTGTCCCCTTTTCAAATTTGAATTTCAAATTCAAAAACTAATCTGATTCTGACTAGACTCCTTTAATCAAAGTTGTAGAGCATGAAAAGTTGCACAATTGATATTTTGGGAGATTTTTGTGTACAGTACAATTTTTGAAAATAATTTTGAAAATGGAAAAAAAATGTGCCGGCTCGCTTTCTGGTGAGACAGGGGGGGACACCTCATCGGCGCCCATGCCGGCCCGGCCGGCCGAGGGCCGCCGTGGCCGTTCTCGCGCTTTCCCGCCTTTCCCGCGCCGCCAACCACCTCGCCGGCGTCGTGACATCACCCTCCACCATCCAGCTCGTTCTTGGCCTATAAAAGCCACCGCCGGGCCGCCAATTTCTCTCTTTCTCCCTCACTTTGCTCACCGCCGGCCACCGCCGCCTCTGTCCAATTCCCCGCAACACGCTCATCCATCGGTTCTGATAGCTTGCACACAACTCCGTAGCTCCCTTGCGCACACCCCGAGCCCTTTGGTTGCGCTGCGAGGTCGCCTGAGTCGCCCCCGCGCCGTCACCTTCACCGTTTCCGGCCAACCACCGCCGCCACGGTTCGTCGCTATCTTAAGCCGTATCATGGGCTCTCTGTCAAATTCTTTCCTTGTGTCGTGATCGCCATCATCTTCAGCTTATCCCGCTTTTGGTTCGGTCCATGGTTCACAGGGGTGCCTCGAACACCGACGTCACCACCGGAGTTCACCGCCGTCGCTTTTGTCTCCGTTGAACTTCCTTCTCCGCCCACCTCCAAGCTTGCTTTGCGTAGTTGTTTTAACACCTCGGTGAGCTCCCGATCATGGAACGGTTATCGGTTGCGTCGGTATTGCCGTGGTTCGGCCGGATCATCGTTCCGACGAGCTCCGAAGCGCCGTCGTCCGCCTCGGCGCCGTTGCACCCGCCCGATGAGCCGTTGAGGTCATCTAATAGCTTGATAGGTTCGTCGGGAGCTGTAGAGTCGGTTGGTCTAGTTGGCTGCGCCGAGGAGCATCACCGGCGAAGAGCGGCCGTCCAAGGCCGCCGTTGCTCCTCGGCCCTACGGAGAAAAGGGAGAGGAGGAAGGAGGAGCTGACAGTTCGCCCGCCTGTCGGCGAGAGAGAGAGAGAGGAGAGCGGCGTCGCGCCACAAGCGCCCTGAGCCGGGCCGTGCGGGCCGTTTGGGCCGCACAAAGAAGCCCACGCGAGAGATAAAAATGTTTTCCTTTTTCCTTTTTAATTTCCAAAGCACGCTTTTCATCTTTTTGTATTAATTTTATTTGGGCAAATAAAAATGTAATAAAAATATGTATGTGCTCTCTGTGTTGTGCTCTACACCAGAAAAATACTAACCCTGGTTTTCCAATGAAATTTAATTGTGCTTTAATTTGCTCCTTTAATTAATAAATACAACTTCCATGATTTTTAATAATTAAAATATAAGTCCAAAAATTATGAAATTTGTTTTGTGTGCTAATTAGAGTATGATGATCTTAATTATGAAGTTTGGTTAAGTTTTAATTAAGTTTTGTATTAAGCTTAATTAATTCCTTAATTAACCATGTTTAATTAGTAATTCTTTAATTAATTAGGGTTAAGTTAATTCCCAATTAGCAAGTTAATTAGTGGCTTTCAACGACTGTAAAATGGTCAATAAATTAGTAATCACCTCTAATCACCATTAGCGTTGCTTGATTTTGGGATTGAGTGATGACCCTAGGTCATTAACCCTAATGACCTTCTAAGATTTCATGTTGATTGCGTATCGCTAGTCCGTCGTCGTCGACGCTAGTTATACCTTCTTAGTGCAAGGTTGCCGTGAAGGAAAGTTGTACTCAAGATCGACTAATAATCGTTGCATCATTATCGCATGCTCTTTTGTTTACTACATTGTAATCATGCATCTGTATCGTGTAGCCGCCGAAGTCCGAGGAGGAGTCGAGCCGTCTCGGGTTTCCGAAGAGGTTGGATCTGATCTCGGTGATTGGGTAGCTGAGCCTCACTTCATCGAGCCCCAAGGCAAGCCCCGGATGCATTCAAACCCGTCCTTGTATTTCGAAAGTTTTTATGATTTCATGTGATGATATAATGCATTAGGTGTAGGAGTTGTGTGCTATCCTACTTTGATGCATTTACCGTACCTTGTTACATTACCTGTACACCTGTTTTTTGATTTCGAAATGCTTAGTTGCGCTTAGCCTTGCTACTAGTGTAGGTTTTGATAAATTGTTTTCAAAAGGTGATAACAATACTCCCTGAAGGGAATTTATTTAAAACCCGATGTTGCTTGTTGTTTATCCTTGTTCGACGGGGTCAATGGTATACAACAAGAACATGATGATGAGTAACTCGAGACGTCGGTGGAGTGACTTGCATCGGGAGAGGGGCTATTGCCCCGATGTAGTGTCGCCCACTTGTGTCGGTTAAGGACCGTCCGTTGTTTGGCGCCGGATCATGAGGTTATTGGATAGTACTAGTCGCATGCTAATGGCGGTAAGCTCCCTTGGACTATCCATGACGAGGACGGGTAACCGGGACGAGGAGTAGCGTGTACCCATTCTATGGAGCTACGTCGTCAAAGGAAGCGCAGGGCGAAGGGGTGGACAGCGTAGGAGGTGGTGTACTGTGCTCTCGTGAGGCTAGGACCCGTTCTGGTTTGGAGAAATCTAAGCGTTGAGTTGATGTATGTAAGATGTTCGGTCCTGCATACATCGTGTGGCTAGAAGCCCCACCGGGTATATTAAGCGATTCGAATCGTCGTGTGCTCCACGATATGGGAGCCGTGATCCGAGTCCCGGCATCGTAGTAATAATGAAAGTTTGAGTATGAGAGTTTTGAATCCGGCATATGTTTGATAAGTGATTGTTAAAGTAAGGATTGGCTTAGTCTCTTTTCGCAAAAGGGTGTCTTTTGATCTTGCTAAAGCCTCACCTTGATTCCTATTAGCCAAAGATTCCCGAGTCTTCTCCCCCACTTTTTGGTCGGGTAAGTCTTGCGGAGTACTTTTTTGTACTCGGGGTTTGTTCAACCCCTCATTGCGGTGTGAACCGCATGGACAAGAGTGCTACGGCCCCTTGTTGCATGACGGTTGTCGAAGAAGTAACCGATGAAGAGTGAATTGAGTGGCCTCCAGGCGGGGCACTTTGGTTGTGTGATATGTAATAAAGTTATATAATGATACTTCCGCCGGTTTGTATAAGTTTTGTAAAGGATTTGTAAATTAAGTTATTGTAAGTCTTCCGCTACTCGGTATTTGTATATGAAAACTGTTGTAATACTGTGATGTCTCTGTAAGTATCGATCCTGGAGTGATCGTGGTTTATCGGGGATTCACCCGACGGAACATTCTAGATTATATGGTGCACAATTACGGCTGACAGAGGTCTTAGGGACAATGTCAGGTGCTTGTGGGCCATATAATTTAGAAGATTCTGCCACATCCTTCGCTGTCTTCTTCACCGCTAGCGTGCGGATCATCTCCTAGGGGACAGCAGAGAGAACGGCGTCGAGAGCCATGCGATCACTAACACAGGCTCTGATACCAAATGTTAGAAATTGGCTCCAGCAAGATGTGGTATTAATCAAACACTCTCTTTATTATCTCTTTTCACACATACATACAGATACAGCTCGAAGCTAATCTGAAGCTAGGCATAAACTCTTAAACTCTCTAGCTTAATTTACAAAAGATCTCATCATGTCCTTATATAGGCATTTTAGGTCGGTTGCTACAGTTCTGCTACAGTAACCGACATATAATTTCAGCTTATTTTACACAAAATGCTAGCTAATAGCCAATTTCTATTTTATTACTACTTGCTCTTGCCAAAACCAATTTGCATTTGACTTGCTTTGCTAGAAACTTCCATTAAACAATTTTAATCTTTATCTCAAGAAAATAAATTAACTCCAACACATGCAACATAGAGACCATGTCCTGGGCAATCAGAAAAATTTCTAAAATGATCTGTTAAAAAAATCTAAAATTATGTGCCCCACACTGGGTAAGCCCGTACTTATTCAATTCTCTGATATCTGTCCCTAGTAGAGCAAATAAATATTAAAGTTGAGAGAAAAACGGAATAGAAAAATAGAGAGAAAATTGTTGATCAGTCAACCCCTTTCTTCGGACCTTTCTTCCGAGTTCCTTCACACGAAGAAAATCCTCGACCGGACCGATAAACGAAATCGAGAAGCCTTCCGAGATCTTGACATTTCTATCATGGAATTCCCGCATCCTTTGCGACGAATCGATCGTGCCCATGAGGATCGATGGTGCGAGACCGTGCTCAGCCACTCACGACAGTGGCGCACGGGCGAGCGGGCCACGAGCATGAGCACGCGTCGGCGACCTGGGCACCAGCAGCGATGTCTGCAGGTGAGGCACGAGCGTGCGTATCATCTTCCTACACTCCTGCTTCTTATCGTCGAGCCAGGGGAGGGGCAGCGGACCAACGGCGGCAGCGGCGAGGAGGAGAAATGACATCATTGCAAGGGGAGTCTGGCTTCTTCTCGTCGACGCACCGAGGGAGGGGTGCCGACACCTACTGTGTGATGCGATGGATGCAAAAAATGGTGAGATTTGTGAGGGACCTTTCAGATTTAATTAATTAATAGGGCAGCTCGTCGGTGACTCGGTGGGGGAGATGGAGGGAGGTATGCCAAAGAGACACCGTGACCCGCTTAGTTCGTAATTTTGGGAACAGAGACGGTGCCGCTTGAGCTCGAACACGCACCTAAGACATTGTCGAAGCCGCATAAGACTTGGAGTGGTGGGACAATCTAATGACGTGGCTTCACGAAATCGCAGAGAATTCTACTAGTGGGTTTCTCCTATTTAGGGCCTGTTTCGTAGAGATTCATATCCACTGGATTCAAATTCAGTTGCTTGGATCCAACAAAAAAATTGCCAAACACTTCTAGATCCACCAGATTTGAATTCACCAAATAAGTGGATTTGGAGGTTGGATTCACCATTTTGGTGGATCTCCTCAAGAGGTGCTTCATGGATCCATGGTGAATTTTAGATCCAGATTTACTTTTCACAGTGGTGAATCTCTACCAAACAGGCTCTTAGGTATAGTAGATATATGATTTTTCTAAAACAACAAGCTATAGATATATGATTTTTCTAAAACAACAAGCTATGTCGCATAATTAATATGCTGCTAAAACCTTTTATTTATCCTTTTAACTTCTTAACACCAATCAAATGAAAAAACTCAAAACTATAAAATTCTTGTCGAGAGCTACATGAACCCATGGTAAGGATACACTCTTTCTATGGTCAAAACTATAAAACTCAAAACTATAAAAATCATTTTGTCTAATATCCTTTGGAAAATGATATGCTCTTTCTATGGTCAAGTCCGCCCACCCATGTTTGTGGCACGGCAAATCAGTCTTGTTACACGAAGCATATAGATCTTAATGGGTGTTGGTGCACACAAAAGAGTTAGAAATAAAAAAAAAAAATAGGTGGGATTATTTTAAATAAATTAAGATTTTAAAGGATTAAAAATAATAAAACCTGGAGTTTTGATAAATGATAAAAAAAACAATCACTCATATATTTGCATTCTCAAAAGGAGGTTTGGATTTTTTTTTTTTGAGGGGAGGTTTACATAGCCACCAAATATACTGCTCTATGGATTGTCTTCATTTTTTGAACCGATTCTCATATGGCGATTTACATAGCCACCAAATACAAACTTTACACGGCGCGCTCTATACGCATATTGGCAATTTTCCTATTCGTTGATGCAGGCCACCAGCGGGACCAGCCCCCGGGCATTCTGTTGAACACGGATCAATGGATTGGCTTTTTTTTGCTGGCTGGTTCTGGTCTTCTGGACACTAAGATGCACGTCTAAGGGGCTAAGGCAATAAATAAGGCTTAACTAGCTTGGGAAAATGCTGAGACACTGATGTAATAAACCTAAGTAATTCGTTAAGACGAAGTCAGTCAATCGAGCTTAGGATCGTTGCTTCGTCGCTTGTTGAGAGCAGGTGAGGAAAAATCAATAATTGCCCGTGCTCGACGCCCCACATGTCAGCCAGGTTAGTTCTCAACGGCTGGGCTGTCCGAGCATCGTGGGCCGCAACCTTCGTAATGGGCCGTCGTGAGAAAACATCCAACTCCGAACGGCTGAGGCACAGCGCTGCGCTCCGCAGCTCCGCTCCTCTTCTGGTTCCCCTCAGATAGTACCACCTCGCTAGCTGAAGGCGCCTGAGGCGGTCGAACGAGCTATAAAAGAAGGCGCAGTGCTCCACCACGGCTCATACCTTTCTCGGCCTTTTGGCTAAGATCAAGTGTAGTATCTGTTCTTATCAGTTTAATATCTGATATGTGGGCCATGTGTCCACTTTGATATTAAATTTATTTTTTGTGGGGAAGGGGCCATTACAGTGGCTTGCCACTGGGCCCCTTGAGCGTCGCCCAGCCGTTGCACTGCTGGCAGGGCCTGGCGCACCCCAACCAATGCAAATAATCAACTTTGGCCTGATCGGTACAGGGGAGATGGCCGCAGCTGCACGAACATTTTTCCTTTTCGCTGGTGTGTTACTAGTTTTAGACAATTCGCTAGTCCGTTTCGTCCATCGGCAGGGCCAGCTGGTGTGTTACACAAATCGCTAGTCCGTTTCCTCCATCGCCAGGGCCGCGGCCCACGTCTTCGAAGCGAAGGGCGAAGCGCGCCAACCGGGAAGAGAGGCAAGGCAGGCAGGCAGGCAGAAGGAGACGCGTACTCTCCACAACAGCTTTAAGGGACGAGAAGCAGCTATTCAACGTGTCTACTCAGTAAACTCATGTCAAGCCATTTTGCATTAGCCGCGTAAGCATCCATTTAGATAAAGCACAGGCACAACAACATCCTGTAACGAATCGTCTATGAAGAAGTATCGTAAATAGTAGCAAAACTGCCGGTGAACATAATCTGGAGTTGCAACAATACTTTCTAAGTTGCAAACACAACATTTTTTTCCAGAAAAACATAATCTGCTGACCATCAATTCCATTACTCTGCCCTGACAGAAACAGGCAAACCATTCATACGAATGATAATCTATATATACTTGTCATATTTAACACGACAGTCACAATACAATGATACCTTTAACTGAGAGATTAAAGCTAACATTAACACTGATAGATCAACTCGAATTCAGAAAAATATGCAGTAGGCCATGAATTACATCAGGAGAGATTTTACATATATAAGGAAGGACCTGGAAGCCCACCATGAGCATCAAAAGCACCAAAAGGTACAAACTCAAGCCTCATCAGTTGTAACACACCATCTTTGGGGAAAACGAATGGAGTTATAGTTTAGTGGAACAATGCTACAACCAAACTCAAGATAGTAATCAACGCAAGCAAGCTGCTTTGAGCGTGATGACCATTGTTTGCAGTGGCACTGTCTCTCTGGGGGACATCTGCGCAAGAAAGCCCCAACTTGCCTTCTTTGCACTCGCTGGAAAACAGGCCTGGTGGATACTTGCCATAGAGATTAATGTAACTGAACATTGTTGATGCACAATCATTGCTCTCATCATTGAGGTACGTATTATAAGGGCATGCAAATTCCTTGAGTGCGGCACAGCATTGACTGGGTGGAAACTTTGGCCCTTTGCACTTGCTTGTGATGATTGTGTAGTTTTGGAATTCAAAGTTCACAGGGCAACCTGATCATAAACATAGGTAGGCATTAATAAAATTATAAAATACAATTATGCAATATAAAAGCGGTAAAAGTATGGAATGTGAGGTGTGTTAAGAGACAAAACACAACAAATAGATGATATAAGATATGCTCGGTTTTTTCTACTCAGCACAAGATAATAACAATTATGCAATGAGCCACCAAGGTCGCAGTTGCGATTGAAGAATTTGGTTTCTTTGTTGCCGATTAGTGCTAGGACCATCCTTCTTAATTGACTTGTAGTTCCTCCAATGAAATTTTCCATATCACATTAACAATTGATTTCGTATCCGAATTATGAACAGTTCAGTGTTAGAAGGAAAAAGGGTTCCTGCTTCACCATCATAGGGCACACAGGCTTGATAATATCCTTCTTTTGTTTCGCTCTCCATTGCCTCTATGGTAAGGATTGGGGACGTATAAACATGGATATGAACATAATTGGCTAACAAAAACGTATTACCATCAGATCCTTCCTTTAGTTTGGATTTTTGTTTTACAAATAGACAAACTTGGTCATAACCCCCAATGAAGGCTCATAATTCTAACGAACAGGTGGTATCCAAGTCCACAAGCTCCATGCCATTCTGTCTATAAGCATATATGCACCTTCTACACTGTTCCTCATATGCATCATTTTTTTTTATAATGTCATATGCATCATTGAAAGTTTAGTAGTGAGCTGTTCCTCCTATGCATTACTAAACATAGTAGCAAGCCTTTCATTTGCTATCGTCGAGGTGACCATCACCGACACCAGCATTGCTACTGCAGCAGCCCTAGCCATTGACACGGCGGCCAGTGACGTCGCCGTTGTCACGCTGACCAAGTGTTCAGAGGAATTCCCGGGCACTGACATTGGCATTCTGGCTTCCATGTATGCTGCAGAAGCTGCCGTAACACCGTCTCCAACATCTACACTGCTCGTCGTCTCCATTCCGAGCCATGTAACCTCAAGCTCAACTTTGCTAGAGCATGACACCCACCATGGGTTCAATGAAACGGCCAAGGGTCATGGTGCTTATCACAGCTGCATCACTGGCCTGAAGATGTTAGGGATCGTTTCCAAGGTTGCACCGCCTTCATTATGGACTACCATGACACTGGATATAGCCATGTTTTCAAGAGAGCACTCACTTAGTGGCTGCATATTCTGCGTCCACAAGCTGTTGAGCCATTGTCAGCATATGCTGCTGGATAGGATCGAGGAGCAAGGCGACCTGGATAGGATAGTCGTTGTCGTTCTATGGATATCATTCTACACTGAAGATTTCTAATGGTAGTGACACTAGCCTCATGGAGGCCAAGCTGGGCAGCGCCCCCCCCCTGAACAAATTACTGATGGCCATATGTATACTTAATTTATTTAGTATAGAGGCATCAGTTTCTACTAGAGTTCGCTCATAATCCATCAATTCCCAATGCCAAGAAACTAGGAGGAGTATCTGGTCTTTTGTGTTTGGCCCCCTTGGTTTTGTGTCCTTCAGCCAATGCCATGGCTGTCCTTCAACGTTCCTCATTTGATTAAAGCATGGAGAAGTTCAATTTGCTTAAGAAGCCTCCATGGCCACCTCCAGTTCATCGAGATCTCATGTGTGCATGCTGAAATTGTAGAAAGTTGGAAACACAAGATGGTGATAAAAGTGAGTTCCCTTGTGCTGATTCGAGAGGCCATGTGGTGGCATGTTTGTACTTGCTTGGCATAAGGGTATGCAGTGGTTATTTTGCAGACTTGCCTACTCTATCCAAATGATTACAGCAGTTGACTCCATGGTCACTACTACATGAACATATTTCTAGCACCTCTGAAATTCGATTGGACAGTTTTAACAGTTTTGGTTGGAGATTTCACTCTCTGTTGTCCTGTCCTTGAATAATGCCCAGTTGCTTCATTGAAGTGCATTTTCATCAAGCTAACCAGTGAGCAGATGGTGTGCTGGGTCGTGGAACTAGCTGATTTGCTGAGAAACTACAACTTGGGTGCAGCCGTCACTAGACAGGACGGAAAGTATCATGAGGGATTTGACAATAAGCAGTCTGTGAGTGCTCAATGGCCTAAACCTCCTGTAGTTTGGTAGCAGAAGCATGGTGATGGGTTGTCAGCTAGAAGAGTTGATATATCTCAGTTCAAATCATTGTTGGCTGATGTTTTTGGGCATATAGACTTTGCTTCTTCAGTTGATACTTGATAGTACTAGCTGCACTCCATTGTTTATCTGAGCTGCTGGAAATTGGAGGGCTTTTTATGAACAATACTGCAGCAGTAAAAAAAAATGCACTGTTGCATGATGGAGATAATTTTTTTGAGGCGGCGATTGATAACAAGTCAGAGCAACAGTCCAATTGTACAGAAATACAAGAGGCACAAGAAGAGTATTGTGTGCAATCTTCCTTCATATATTGATCGGTTTGCAGCACATGCAGACAATAGTGTTGGCATTCAGTAGGGACGAGCTTTTAGGTGCTTCCAGTGGTAAAACAGCATGCAGAATTATTTGTAAGCTTCCTATTGTTGCAAGTGGGATTCATGCCATGCTTACGAGGAAATTACAAGAGCAATGGGATCCAGGAGATATGCAGGTGCATGGTGGTTTGTTCTGGTATGTGTTTGAAATGCACTACAACATTGAGAGGGTGATTTCTGTTGGCAGAATGACGCAGGAAGAGAATGAAGTAATTCTTGAGTTATCTCCGAATAAGATTTTAGTATGTCAACATAAGTCATAAAGTGGTTCTTTCTGCAGGGTTTTCTACCTTTAGAAAGTTTAAGACTTGTGCACCTAAATGTACTCACACTAATTCATTATTGTCAAGCTCTGCACACTGGCAGCAGCATGCGCAAATTGGCTAACCTTCCACTTTTAGTCCATCTCAGAGGAGCAACTACATCAGAACAGTCTGGCCAACCATGAAGATAAAGGTCTGTCAATGTACAACAAAGGAATTGCCAGAGCTGCAGGGAGTTGAATGTTGACCAACTGAAAAATACAAATGGAGCAAGTGCCATGAGACACCGGTGGTTTGGCATTCTTGCATCAACTTGAGGGCAGGTCGAATTTGATGGATGGTCTATGTGAGGAATTATCCTAGGTATGAGCTGGAGTTGCGCCATGGGCCATGTTGCCTACTGGCCCAAGCAACTAAAGGGCAAGCACACCACAAGAAGAGCAGCTCCATCAGAAAGGAGAATTCAATGAATTGAATACAGAGGCATGTCCTGTTCATCTTCCTCCTCTGGTTCCTCTCTCTTTAGCCTTCCTCCCTATGTCTAGAGCTATCTTCCTTCCCCAATTCCGATTCTCCATTCCTATATCCAAATTGCTTGCTAAACTCAAGACATCCCTCTTCCAAGACGTTGTGTAATCCAGTTTGTACCCAAACTGCTATGCCATCAGTGGAAAGTAACCCCCAATCTCAGATCAAAATCATCCAGTCCACGAATTAATTACAGGTTGAAGTGGTTAAAGGAGAAATAAACGGAGGAACGTACTGTTCTTGGCCTGCAGCAAGCTCCTCCCTGTAGATCCGGCGCTCGGCTGGAAGACGCTATCTGCTCATGCCGAGCAAACAGAACCAGCCCATCAGCTAAGAAACCGGAAATCGAAACAGGCAGCAAGAAACACCGGGGCAAAGAAGTACCGGACAGGAAAGGACCAGTCGCCGCAGAGGCGAGCCCAGCCAGTACGGCGGCCGAGAAGAGGAGGACCAAGAGCCCACGCCCCGCAGCCATCGCCATGCGCCCTCCCACAGCAAGCAAGAACTCGCCGCCGCTGCTGCTGAGACACCGGGATGGCTGGCCTCGAGGGAATGGAACTCGTGCGGCTGTCGGATCTAGAAGGACGACGACGGCAGCGTTGGCGGTGGGACGCGGGATGCAGAGGCCGCCCACATGCGCGCCACGACGTCTTCGCTGGTGGTGTTTGCAAGCTTCTAGCCTCCAACCCAAGGTGTTGCAGCTCGAATTAATTAGCGTCGCGGGGCTAGTGGAGGAAGCTGAACGCCAGAGCCGGACAGTCGAGAGACTCGACGCGGACGCGGTTTGTTTGGTGATTCTTTCCTCTGTTCCCGCTATGCGATGGTGGCGGCGAGGTTGACAGTGGACGCTAGCTGTAGCTGGGCTGGAGAGAGACAAGTGATGAGGATCACGGTTCACGGACGATCAAATACGGCGATTAGGTGTTCTTTTAAACATAACTTAACTGTATTTATTATAATCTCTCCGTTTCAAATTATCATTCTGTTTTTAATCATAATTTTGACTAAGAGAGTATGTTTCTAAGTGTATATCTAGATAAAATTATATATTCACACTCTTCATCTATTATTAGCAAAACTTATTTTATTTTAATTTTTCTCTCACTCCTCTGGCCCTCTCTCTTTATGTCCTCTCTCATATTCACCTTTGTTGACACTCCTTCTAAATCTTCTCGTCCTTTCTTTCTACTGTGGCAGATGAGAAGGCAGCTAAGCTCAATGATAAAGAGAATGAACTAGAAAAACCACGCTATGATTGATTGCTACATATCTCATAGCACGTCCCCTATTCATTCCCCAAGCTCCAAGCTAAAGAAAATATATGACAAATTGAGCAAAGATCGAAGGAGAAAACTTGAGTTGTTGCGGTTAAGAAAGATAAAACACATGTCTTAGGGTGACCGTTTGAAATACGCCCGCCGCTTGCCGAGCTCAAGCCACAATAATGGTAAATCCATTGCAAAGATTGTGTGTCTTAGGGCAACACCACGCCGGGAGTGTCCATTGGGCTCACGGCTCTTGCTCTTCTCTACCTTGACATTTGACTAGACCGAGGGAGGAGAATGGACTAATCAGTCATGAAATTTGAAGGGACATTGAGGGGTGGCCGGTTGACTTCAAATGGGCTGCAACGGATTTGGGCTTTTTTTGGATGAATAAGATGAAGAGAACTACAATAATTAAGCTTAATTGTATTGTATATATATGTATTACTGTATCTACTAAACTTTGTGGCAAAAATATAGGGTATGCCCGGGAATACCCGGGCACAACACCAGGTCCGCCTATGCATAGCACGTCCTTATTCATTCCGTGTGCTCGACATTTGACGATACTTACGAGAAGCATGTTTTCGTGTGCTCGGGAATGAGAAACTAGGTACTCCCTCCGTCCCATGGACCGTCCCATGGAGTATGTCGTCAAAGTGAGGGGGGGGCACGGTTTTCCAACGATAAAGTCCATGGGACAGAGGGAGTAGGTGGGATTGGTGCGAAGTATTGGAGGGGGTTCATCTTTCCCTCTATTTTAGGGACTTATCATTGATTAATGGGATGAGAAAGAGGCCTATTGGAACAAGAATTTTAAGCCAACTTTCTCAATACGGATAGGATTTTTTTTTTAAGAGAGAAGGGATCTGCTCAATATGCTCTAAAGCGGTTTCCAGACGAAGATAGCTGACGAGATTACGAAAGTAGTTAAGGTTTATTTCCCACCTGCACTTAAGATTGACGCGTTAACCAGTCTTTGTGTGGAGTAAATAATAGAACTCCCTATCCCCGGAAAAGAAAAGAGGGCAAGAGACAATAATTGCAAAATGGTGGATTGATTCCGTCTGTGGTGGAAAACGGACCTGTTGTTTGTAATACCCTGGTCAGCAGGCAAGAAAAATTACACGAATGGGTGAAGTCTATCCATGAATGAACTTCAAATGTGTATGCGTGGCTTCGTGCTCAGATTCTCACGTTGACAGGTTCAAAAGCTTTGCAGTTGGACCTTCAACGACTCTTTCATCGGAGGCATGTGCGCTGCTCCCATCGCAGTATCGCACACATCATCGTCCTCGCCGAGTCCTCTCTTCTGCCAGAAAAAGACGTCTACCGCCCTCTGGCTGGCAAATGGATGTGGTCTAGTTGACAGCTCAGTTCCATGTGTCTTCAATTGGCGGACAGCCAATGAGTCATGGTGTAGACAAACATCATTCCTCATCAATCATCATGCTACAGAGTCTAAATGCAAACATGCAAGCACTTTGACCGTTAGACGTGAACACGTTGAAACAACGTGTTCACCACTAGATTTTGGTTAGTTGCAAAGTTCTAAGAAAACCATGTTCAATCAGATGGTCATATCTACCAATCAAAAAATGGATTGAATTATGGGTGAAACTAACTGTTCTGAAAAAAAAAAAAGGAAAAGAAAATGCGGAGCATTGAGATACATACATCAGATCAGGAGGCTCATCGCTTAGAGGTGAATAACACAAAATTCCTTTAGCTCTATAGATTGGACAGTGTCTGGTGATTTTTCTATCTCTTCAGTTTATCACAGTTCAACTATCTGTTGTTATTGAGGCTAACATGCCATGGCTCTCATCTTTATAGTAGAATGAGGAAGATTATCAGCAAAGGGTAACCATGTACAAAGCAATGTAGTTCAATTCTCTGTCGTGCAGCAGACATTAGTAAATCGTCATTTTGTTTCTTGTTTCTGTACATTGCAGGTAAGTGTATTATGTACAAAATTTCCTCCGCTGCACCAAAAAACATGAAGAAAAAAATAGTTAGCATGCACAAGTGTGACTATTATGAGATACATGATGATTCCAAATTCATATATTTTCTATAATATCAGTATATATGAGGCAGAAATAGCTTGAATGTCACTTCCAGATATCAGGGCACTATCCATGCCAACCTGAAGTCCTGAACCGGATACTATGGATCTGAAGACAGACTCAATGGATAGTGTACTAACAATTACTTGATATGTCATACTTACCCTAAGATCAGGCTCCGTTACAGCCTCCAAGGTTTCTGCCATCTGCATTTGTTTGATAACTGTTGCATGCAATACCTGGAAAAAAATTAGAGAAAAATGAAAACAAAGGAAAATAAGTTTGTCAGATCTAATGAATAATAACTAGTATTATGAATAATGAAAATAAGTTAACCGGTTAATCCAGAACAAATATCAAACAGATATCAGATGACCAGAAAATGGCTTTATTAATTAAATCAAGAACAGATGATGAACAGTATCAGATGAATAATAACTACTTGGTATGCACATTGTGCCATAGCAAAAACCCACATAAAACATTACACATTCTGGCAGTCTGGACAACAGCAGGACTATGAAATATACACAATGGAGACTTAAGATCATCAGAAGATGTGTTTTAAGAGTATCAATCAAATATAGACCTGTGGGTTCCCACAAAGTTGTCCTAAAGATATATCCACCTGGGAACAGTTAAGGAATTACCCAAGAAAATAAAAAGCCTACATCACAAATGAGTGCAATGTTTTGGCCTTTAATGTGAAATGTTAGCATCACAAACTTGCCAATTTTTAATAAATTAGTAAAAACCAACTTTTGTATATAAACTCAAATTGCCTGAGTGAACAAGGATTTGCTTAGTAAAAGGAAGTGATATAAAAGGTACCATGGCGCTTGAGCCATAAACCAAAGCAATTCTAAGCAGCATGAGGTCCATAAAACATTGTTTGACAGGTACCTTCTTTGTCTTCTCCAGATCAAACTCAATGGACTTTATCCTGTCAAAAGAATCTTGTATGGCCCGATCCTTGTCCTGTGGAAGCTCTGGAGGCTTTCTGCTCAGCTGATTAAACATTGACTCAAGTCGATCAAGACGCTCCAGGCAAGGATTTACACGATCCTCCTTAATTGTCTGAAGATCTGCCATATTACTGGGTGCAGTTGCAGTACGTGAATGAACATTTTCCAAGTGTTGTCGTCGACGAATGAAGAACCGCAAAAAAGAGAGTATTTAAGAAATACAGCAACGACTCTTCTTGATACATATTTCAAGAACCCATCATCATTGCCTACAACATCATTTGCGGCACGCCGACCTGCTGGTTTGAACCCCATATTTAAGCATGAGACAGGGTGGACATCAAGGTGAGACAACTGATTTGAAGAAATTATGGTGTATAACAAATTCTTTATATAGCTTAACAAATAATATAGAATTTTAAATGGATACCTGGCGCAGGTAAACCCCCATTAATCAGGGAACCTTGTTCTGTATTGAACTGCCTAATTTCATTTCCAGAAGAGTTGTATCTCCTATTGGATCCTACAACTTTATCCGCCATATGAGACATGCCAATTGAACTACTGTATGTTGTAGATCCTGATTCCCTCGCCTACAGGGTAAAGACTCAGATGAATTAACTACATAGTTATAAAATATGCCAACATGGTGGCATGTGGCTAAAAGGAAAATAGACACATGAGAAAAATAATGAAACTTCCCCGCCCAAAAAAAACACAGACACAGGAAAAAAACAAAGCAGAACTTAATAAGAGTGTAAGACTTTACTTCCTCTCGAACTGGGGCCAAACTAGGATATTCAACATCTTCAGGAGCCATAGGGGATCCAAGATCATCAACATCTGAACCTGATTCAGCATTTGATGTGTCACTAATTCGTTCTGGTAACTGAAAAAAGAAAGAGTAGCACATCCAAGGTCAAAATTGGAGAACAGAATGGCTTATTCAGCACATGAGACATCGAAATCAGTAAACTTACCTTGAGAGCACGCAATCTCACAGATCCTGTAACTGTTTCTTCTATATCAGATACTTGTCCAACTTCCTTCAAGGACTCCATGCTATGTACAAGCTAAAATAGAAAAAAATAAGGTCATCACCAACAGTGACAGCAATGACAACCAACAGATAAGTTAAATATACTGATGTACCATAAAAAATAGTAGACTACGATACAGTAAGAAGGCATCAGTCATAATTTACCTTCATGATTGAAGGATCGCTCCAGGGGCCTTTGTTAGACCTCAGGCACCCTCCGTGGTTAGAACATGTGCACGAACCACCAAAGTACTCCGGCAATTGGCTGAAGATACATTTTGTTTAAGATTTGCACACAGGTTGACCAATAAAATAATCTTTGGAGAAGCAACCACTAACCTTGCATCAATAGCTTCAAGAAGTCTGCTTTGATATTTTGTTCCTAAAACCTGAAATCAAAGAGTAGATATGAAGCCATACAAAGATCAAAACAATATTATCAAGTCATCCAACTAATCACGATTAGTCACGATGAGTCAGGCTGATTGGTGCCATTGCAATCAGCTATCTACAGTAGTCAGGCTGATTGGTGCCATGGTGACTAGGATCGATTAGACAATTTGACAACATGGGATCAAAACATGGATAATCAATTAGGAAGGACTGAAAAATCAGTACATGTATTTTAGATGATGTTTTGGGGTCAAGAAGTCCCTTAACAGTGCTCCAGATCAGCTTGAAACCAGGTCCCGCATTTACAATAAACATTTGATGTAGTGTCTGCATAATTTGTGACATGTTTGGTAATCAGAATGGTTTCAAACCAAGCTGCATTCAATAATATATATAAAAAGGCTAACCTCAGGATAATAGTCACCATCTATTTTTTGCATACAACGCACCAAATCCCTTGCAATCTTGCTAAAATTCTTCCATCCCTATATCAAAGGGAACAGAAAAAGGAAACTGTCATATTAGATGTCTGAGTTTTTTTGAAACTACATCGTGCTTACATAAAACAAATCAAGTAACAAAGATAAAATAAAATTATGCCTGCATCGGTAGTTCAAAGGACCTTAACCTCCGCAGCTCTATGATGGTTCTTTTTTGGATTGATGGATTATATCCAAGCATTTGGAAAGTAAACAAAGTATCAGAACAAAATCCACCGCATAAGTTTTTCTAAAAGGAGTATGTTTGATTTGGATATCTTGTTGAAGTAGCATACAGAAAAAAAATTAAGAGTTGATCCTTTTTCTCTGCAAGGGTCAATTTTGTCACAAACCATAAAACCTCCTAAATCCTAATCAATCAAATTACAGCGATGTTTTAAACAGTATCTGAGTTTTGGAGACTTCTGATAATTGCAAAATAACTGAAGTTAGCATGTTTATCTTAGCAAACTATCTCGTCAGAACTGTAATTGATAGCAAGATACATCTGGCAAGCATAACAAAGATGTTAAAAATAAGATTCTTGCAAACTAATTTATAGGGATGATATTGCAAAGCAAAGCAGGGAATGCTCTTGACTTTAATTTTATTATGTGTATCTCTTTCAAGAATCAAGATAAGAAATGGAGTTAAGAAAACAATTTAGACAATGAATGAACATACCACACCATGGACATCCAATATCGTAGTTGTAGTATCTATATGCCTTTTGGCAGAAATTGAGCATGCAGGGAATTTCTCCCGGAAAGCTCTCTCAAACTCTTGTACGTGATACTTAATATAGCGCTCAACTGTCGTAATTTGTATAAGCTTGTTGGGTTCAACTTTCCCAAGCAGCTCAATGTAGACAGGCCTTCCTTCCTTGTCAACCCCATGGTAACCATGAGGATAATATTGCAGGACCTCGTCTAGCTCATGAAATTCAAAATCCTTCAATGAGTCAAGTTAGCTACTGTTAGTATGCATGACATAGTTTTGCAGAATCATATGGTGAACAATCTTAGAAGTCATACAGTGCATGTAAATACATCTATATATCAGTAGAGATTTCATATAATTTTGAGATCAAATTTTAGAATAGACAACATCCTACTTCAAAAATGGTGTCTGTACCGAACTCCTTTCTCCACTGCAGCATATCCGCCCACATCTGTGCTGCCTTTTCAAAATCAAACTTCCTCGCTTTCAAAAATCTACAGCAAAGAACTGAAAGTCATCAACTGTCATTTTATAGCTGCAAAAACAATATGAGCATATTTCCTCAGGTCTCAACCTAAGCATCATATGGTAATCATCATGCTTGACTGGTAACAAGCCCCTAGCAAACAGAACCTCCCGAAACGAGCTCACCGCCTGCTCTTCTTCAGCATCCCTGACATCCTCTATAGCTATCCTTGGCACTCTGCAGTCCACTTTTCTCTTCCCCCTCTTCTTCAGAGAGTGAGTGAGCTTTGTCGATGCATGCAAGGCTTTCTTCCTCAGCGACCGCATCCTGGTGTGCCTCGGCTCGTCCTCTGAGATCTCGGCATCTGCCCTATTCCTCCTCTCATCATTACTGACAGATATCTCGATGCTATCCACGTTACCCTCTGCAACAGAGCATGGCAAACCCCAGAGAACATTAGCTGCATTGCATGACCGACTCATTAAAACAGCGTACACATAGCAACGACAACGAGCACCTGGCTATACCTGACATTCTGTAGAAAACCAGCTCAAATGATCAGGCCCTCCCTCCTTGTATTACTCTGCCCGATCACCGATCCAGTGCCCACGGCAGCCCGAACACTGACATAAAACGGTCCACAAATACATGTCAGAATTCACAGAGTTTATGTTCGCATCAAAATTCGCAGTGCATTCCATTCCAGAGCGGCGGGCGGATAAAACGAGGACCATGAGGGCTCAGTTGAACACCCAAATAAAAATCGGAAAATTTGACCAAACCACCTATACCAGTACGAACTCCACCACGCGGCAAACGCATATTCGACTTTCAGAGCTCAGAACAAACAAAGCGGGAGAGATTCTGCGGAGAAAACGAGCAATCGGATCGGATCGGATCGCCACTCCACACCGGTGGCGTCCGAAGGGAGAACACGCCAACGGGGTGAGGAAGAGAGGCACAGAGGGGCGGTCCACGGAGGGGTACCTGGATCTGGATCGTCGCCGCGCGCTCGGCTCGGAAGGCGGTGGCGCGCCTAAGAAGGTCGCCTCCGCCCTCCGCCTCCGCCGCCGCCGTGAGATCGATCCGCTGCCGCTGAGATCACGACGAGAGGCGACGGGGCAGCAGCACGAAGCGTTTGGTGTGATCGGGCCGGGGCCTTGGCTTGCCTCCCCCTAGTCCCTCCCTCGGCGCCTCGTCTCCTAACGCTTACGCTTCCGTTGCTTCGTTTCCGCCTACTCCTCCCTCCCCAAACACTCTGCTTTGCCTGCCCTTGCCCTCTGCTAGTGCTCGGTTACTAGGCGCTCTTTTCCCGGTTCTTGCTCCGGGGCCCGGCGGCGTTCGCGTGGTGTCGTGTACGCCAGAGCCCACCCAGAAAGGCCGTGCGCGCGTCGCGATTGACTCGCTCTCTCCCCCGCTCGGCGCGCCCGCGTTGCGTGACTGCTGGCCGCTGGCTGCCGCGCGCCGACGCTCACGTGCAAGGCCTACCACGCCACCAGCAGGCGCTGAGCGTGGGGCCCGTGTGTCGGTTAGGAAGATCTCTTCTGTTTCAGGAATTTTCAGATGGCTCGATTTATAATGATACGATTATATAGAGAGGAGTGTGACCTTGAAAGAAGATCAAGAAAGGGGTAAATAGCCGAAAAAAAGAAAGCGGTAATTACCCAATTACGAAGAAAGCAAACATTGAATTGATTGATTATATACTACCTTTCGCGAACAAGCAATTTTGTCACCTGGTTATTATTTGGCAAATAAAAAATTGGCACCTTTTGATATGATGAGACTTAGAGAGGTTTTCAACTAAGTTCAAGTCACCTAGAGCTTAGGAGAGGAATAATTCACAACCACACACTTGCAGACGTCTTTCAAAAGTACACTTTGTGACCTTGATTCTCGCTTGAGATTTAGTATAAACTAGAAGATACTCCGTGTATTACTGTAGGGATAGCGAAAATTTTGGAATAAAATTAAGTACAGGTGATATGGATACCTTATCTTAAGATGTCGGGAGTTAGGAGTATGACATAGCTATCAATAGAAAAATAATGTGGATAGTTATTGGAGAAACGATGCGAATGTCTTGCATATTAAGGTAGAACATGTAGTGGGGACAACTTGTTTAAAGAGGTCGGAAATTAGTGACGTGACATGGCTATTAGTAGGGAAAATACGTGGATAGTTAGTTATTGAGAAATTATGTGAATGTCTTGCATATTAAGACACAACATGTAGTGAGATAGTTTTATAAGAGATATAAATAAAAATAAAACAACAAAAATATAGCCATAGTCGAGATTTTAAAGAGTGCCCAAGTTTCAATACAAGCATGTTTCAATTTGAGAAAACTTTCAAGTTCAATTTGTGCCCCCATAAGCAAAGTCTGAACCGTTTTGTCAACAAAATAGTTACAAAAGTTCATAACATCATGAGAAGATTAAATGATTATATAATAATCTTGTTAAAAAACACTACATTTAATTTGCAAGACAGATAACGGGCAATCTTCTAACTCGAATTTGGTGAAGTATTCTTGTTATGAAGAGGTAGTAATATTTGGGAGCATAGAGGATCACATGCCACGTATCAGTAGACACACAGTTTGCCAGATATTAGTCATGCGCTCCCATGTCTGCATGCTTTGGCGGATCCAGGGGGCTGGGGCTGCAGCCCCCTTGAGCTTGATTTTCCCTTTAAATTATGTTGAAATTACTGTTTATCCCTTGCTAATCTCTAGCTTTAGCCCCCCCTCCATTGTTTAGCCCCCCACACCTGTCACCCTGGCTCCGCCACTGTCTGTCTGGCAGGACTAAAAAGCTGACTGATAAGCTAAAATGACTGATTTTTTGAGAGAAAAACAATATTGCAACAACTGTTAACCTGAATGATAAGATGAATCGAGTAGGCTTTTGTCACATTTAATTATGTGCTCCAAGATCTATATGTATGTCTTCAGCTTTCAGTCCCCACACGACTCTAGTTACGTATATACATAATTTAGCTTTCTTTTGGTACTTTGCAAATATCTATGATGATTAAACAATACATTCCTTTCTAGCTGAAATATCTGCAGCTTTTTTGCCGTTCAGAGTTTTCAAACCGACATAATTATCAAAAAAAATTCAATATGACAAGGTAATCAAGCCCGCAAATTAATGAATAATCTATCATCATAACCAATACTAGTATTGAGCTACAATCTCAATTCACGTCATTTTACATTTTCAATTCAGCTAAACTGTGTGTCTACTGCTACTGAACATTGGCTTCTCAACCAGCTACTGTTGCCCTCCTTCAGCAGTGTGTGGTGCCTATCATTCTACGGTGCCACCCTTCCTCCGTTGCCCCTCGCTTTCCCAGGGGGCCTGCGCACCTGCGCCGAGAGCGCGACCGGCAGCAAGCAGCGGAGAGCCGACGACCATCTTCCAGCACGTCTCCTTCGCGGGGCCGAGCCACCGAGGAATGGGAATGCTGACGAGGGAGCGACGGCATCAGGAGAGGGTGCTGTCTAGGAGCCTGCTCACCTGCTCACCTGCGCCGACCGCCGAGGGGGGGTGGCGAGCAGCAGCGACCGGCCGGCGGCCATCTTCTCGTGTCGGCGGCGAACGAATCTGGAGCGCCTCCATTTTTTTCCTTTTTCCTCGAAAAAAATAGCAGTGCTTTTGGATGCTACTTGGGCCACAACGCGCACATGGGCCGATCCGTCTGTGGCTTCCTGCCGCTGGATCAGGAATGGAGGGCATCGGGCGGAGTATGTCCCTGGACGTAGAAAATTGCCAAGTTGAGGCTCGGTTCCAACCCTGCCTTTCTTCTCCGGATCTTTCCCTTACCCCCAGCGGGCGCGCTCTCTCACTCCCTCCCTCGTGACGACGACTGGGCGGCCGTCGCTGCCCAGGTGCGCAGGTCTTCTTCGGGCCTTTCGCCGGCGACGAGCACCACCAGGTACGCCCACCCCCTTAGTCTTCCCTTCCTGCTGTGAAACGGCGCACCCAAACCCTAACTATTTACTTTTTGTATCCGGATCTGATCTGATCTGTTTACAGGGTGTGCCCATGTCCTTTTCTGAGTCCGCCCCTAACTGTAGCTCTATTCATAGTTCCGTTCATTAGCTTTCTATACGAGCCTACTGCATTCTACAGTCAAGCTGCGACAATTCTCACGAAGTAGGTAGAAAACAAAATGTAAACTAGAGTACAAAAAGGAGAAAATGTTCCTGATACAAATCTTAACATGGAATTCTGAATACCCTCCAGCACTGAAGCAAATAGCTAAATCCGAATGTCTTATAATTTTGAATGGAGGGAGTAGTAAATATGAAAGGAAAAAAAAGTAAATATGTTCATGATATCGTGCCATCTAAATCGTGAATATGAATCTTGTAAACTTGGCTGATTATTATTCGGCCCCATAAGGCTGTAGTTTACTGCAGTTCCAGTATAAAATCTGCCTCTGTTTGCAAATACCTTCCATGCTTTCTCTGTTCTACTGTTTAACCTTGGTGTTTTGTTTAACATTTTCTGTGCACATGTCTATTTGGAGATATTAAACATGGATGGTATTGTTGTTTTCTTTCAGGCTACAAGAACAGTTTGTCCTGAACTGTTCCTCATGATGGAAGGCTGGGTGTACTCTGCTTTGTTAGTGTTGCTTCTAGCGTTCACAACACCTTGCAAGTCATTCTACCTGCCAGGTAGTTACATGCACACATATCGACAAGGCGAGGAGATAAGGGCGAAGGTGAACTCGCTCACTTCCATTGAGACAGAACTGCCCTTCAGTTACTACAGCCTTCCATACTGTTGTCCTAAAGATGGGGTTAAGAAGAGTGCTGAAAACTTAGGCGAGCTTCTGATGGGTGATCAAATAGATAATTCTCCATACCTTTTCCATGTAAATCTCAACGAATCTCTGTATCTATGTACCACACCCCCACTTGATGAGGCTGATGTGAAGCTCCTGAAGCAGCGGAGCCGTGATCTATACCAGGTGAACATGATTCTTGACAATCTTCCTGTGAGGAGGTTCACAGAGCAGAATGGAATGACCATCCAGTGGACAGGCTATCCAGTTGGTTATATTCCAGAAGGCACTTCTGATGTATACATCATCAATCATCTGAAATTTAAGGTCTTAGTCCATAAGTATGAAGGAGGCAAAGTAAAGGTAGTTGGGACTGGTGAAGGAATGGAAGTGATCTCAGGGACTGACAGCGATGCCAATTCTGGATATGAGATTGTCGGATTTGAAGTTGTCCCATGCAGTGTGAAGCGCGATCCTGAAGCCATGTTGAAGCTTAATATGTATGATAAAGTCGAACCTGTGAACTGCCCTGTGGAGTTGGAAAAATCTCAATTGGTTAGGGAGAAAGAGAAGATTACCTTTACTTATGATGTTGAATTTGTGAACAGTGATATTAGGTGGCCATCACGGTGGGATGCATACCTGAAGATGGAGGGTTCAAAGATTCACTGGTTTTCGATTATGAACTCTTTGATGGTAATTCTATTTTTGGCTGGCATTGTGTTTGTCATATTCTTGCGGACAGTGAGGAGGGACCTGACTAGGTACGAAGAGTTGGATAAGGAGGCCCAAGCTCAGATGAATGAGGAGCTCTCTGGTTGGAAGCTTGTTGTTGGAGATGTCTTCAGAGAACCAACCTCATCGAAGCTGCTCTGTGTCATGATCGGTGATGGGGTTCAGATTTTGGGTATGGCAATTGTTACAATTTTCTTTGCTGCATTTGGCTTCATGTCTCCTGCATCGAGAGGAATGCTGTTGACAGGGATGATAGTCCTTTATATGTTACTTGGAATTGTGGCTGGGTATGCTGCTGTCAGGCTCTGGAGGACTTTAAAAGGAACGTCTGAGGGATGGAGGTCTGTCTCCTGGTCAACTGCTTGTTTCTTCCCTGGCATTGTCTTCATTGTCCTCACTGTGTTAAACTTCATGCTGTGGAAAAGAAATAGTACTGGAGCCCTTCCCATCTCACTTTTCTTCGGCCTTTTGTCCTTGTGGTTCTGTGTCTCTGTGCCACTTACCCTTTTAGGTGGTTTCTTTGGCACAAGGGCTGAGCCAATAGAATTCCCTGTTCGAACCAATCAGATACCAAGAGAAATCCCTACAAAGAAGTACTCATTGCTCTTCATACTTGGTGCTGGAACTCTACCTTTTGGAACACTCTTCATCGAGCTCTTCTTCATTCTTTCTAGTATTTGGCTAGGAAGGTTCTATTATGTGTTCGGCTTCCTCCTTGTCGTGCTCCTTTTGCTGATTGTGGTGTGTGCTGAGGTATCAGTTGTTCTTACCTACATGCATCTCTGTGCGGAGGACTGGAGGTGGTGGTGGAAAGCTTTCTTTGCCTCTGGAACAGTGGCCCTTTATGTGTTCCTTTACTCTATCAACTACTTGGTGTTCGATCTCAGAAGCTTGAGTGGACCGGTTTCTGCTATGCTCTACATTGGATACTCTTTCATCGTCTCCCTTGCCATTATGCTAGCTACTGGTACTGTTGGGTTCCTGACATCATTCTCTTTTGTCCACTACCTTTTCTCATCAGTCAAGATTGATTGAAGATCCAAGGATGTCTTTGCACAAAATCACCTGTGAGCTCAAATGATATGACCATTGCATCTTGAAGGTCTTGCACAGAGCAGTGCTGTTTGTAATGTAGCTTATTACTGAGAGTCCGAGACTATTGTACCTCGTAATGAATAGTATATTTCAGCAGATGTGCTTTAAAGTTTGTTACACTTTGCTACAGCACTTTGTTGGCACTACCAATACTCTCGGAGAAGTCTTGAGTTTATGGCCATTGGTGCTTTCTGCCTTGTGGAGTGTTTTGTCTGTTTCTTTCAGCAAGATTGGCTTGCAACTGGAGAACTATGTTCTTATTATGGTATAATCGACAATACAAAATGTTTCCCATGCACACCTGCTTGTGCTTTTCTTTTATCGCTATGTATTTACCCAAGATTCCGTAGAACACTACATCTAGTTCTATATTTGATGGTTATTTCAGGGTAACATTGTTATATCAAGTCACTCAATTTCAGGTTTCATTAGGTTTGTTTCTATCAGGTTACTTTTTCTTAGTTAAGTTGATTCTGAAATCTGTGAAAAACAGCCAAATTTATTTTTGGGAATACACTTCATTCAATTAAATGTGTTTTGAAATATTCTAAGCAATCTTTTAGGGTCCTATATTCATATTTATCTTTCTTCATTCACTGTTCTAAAATGATTGTAACTTGTAAGAGACTCAAAGTAATGTGTGTCATGGACATGTGACTACAGCAAGGGAATCAAATTTGCAGACGCTACTACCGCTGTTCTTTTGCTTGGTACTAGAATATATATCTCATTTGAACCTTTTTGCTGTCTATTAGTTCTTCTGCTTTAGTTATGAGACTGGAACAATTCAGCTCTCATCATGCCATTCCGAGGACCTGTGTTTTGCTAGTTGAACATGTTGAGGTGCTCAAATGTTTTCGGTGCTACGGCTGACACCATTTTCTGATGTTCATGGATTGCCTTGCCTGTCAAATTCATATGTAAGGCAACTTATTAAGCCCTTTCTTTGTCGTGCACTTCTGATTAGTCTCTTGAATGGCAGCTAAAATGTCATTTCGGTGTTAGCTTTATTCAGTTCAGTGATTGGTTATGTTACAATCACAATCCTGATGAAATGTGTGTGCCAACCCATCTGCCTTTTTCTTTGTTTTCTGGAAGGAAGTCCCATTCTTGGCTGTTGCTTTTTTATTGCTCAAATGAAATGATCCTAATTCTAACCTTGGCGTTGCGCTGTTCTTCTCAGCCTCAACTCATAACAACCAAACAGACATAATGTACCAGAAAACCTAATGCCGATGCCGACCGCTATGATTCTGCACCATCTTCTGCAATCTAGCTACATCAGCTTTACCTTTTGTACCGGAATGGAAATGCAGGATTCAGAATGCATATCTATCTGCCTTGTCTACCTTTTCTACCGCGAAAAGGAATGGAATTGCAGGATTCAAAATGCATCAGATGATTCTATTTTTTGTCCCGGTGATCTGTCATCTATTTGTAACACAATATGTATAGAGCATACGGCAGTTCGGTTCGGCATGTGCCTGCGTCTTGCTTTCGATGCTCTCGATTTCTTTTGACTGATGGGAAAGGTACCCCTCCCAAACCCAAGCTGCTGTTGTGTTGTGTCCTCTCTAAGAAACGTGCCCCTTTTCGTGCTCATGCAAACTGCGATGGTTTTCGCTCTCCTTGTTTATTCCAACCTTTCCTCCCTGATCAGATCGTTGGACGGTTCACGTCGGCGGTGCTCCCATCTCCACTCCACCTTCCCCTCCTTTTTCCACCAGACGTGGTTTGCTCGGTAAAGAAACGCGGAGGGTCTATCTAAACCTAAAATCTAATGAGCGGCAGGAGAGGAGGAGGAGGAGGTGGGTGTGTGATCGTGAAGGCATGACCTTCCTTTTGCTGGCTTCGGAAACGGAAACTGAACAAGTGAGGCATCGCGGTCGCGGCGGCAGGTTGGAGGTAGCATTTGCGTGGCTGGACGGACGGACGCCTGGGCCAGGGAAGGGGAGAAACATAAAAAGGGCGCATCTGCTGGTGGTCTCTCTCAAGTTCGTAGGATCTCCACTCCATTGGCAGGTTGTGCTGGGCGTTTGTCTGATTGTCTCTTTGTTTCAAGTCAGTTTTCATGCCTGATTGCCTGATTGGAGCTGGGCCAGCAGCATCTGACTACAGCCACGGAAAGATCCATGCATGGTGTGTGATGGGGACCGTGGGCTCATGTCATGTCGTTTGCAATTCGTGGGCAGCTCACTGGTACGGTACCACATGATTCGTTAGTTAGCCAGCTAAATTTAACGTGGTTTGGACTGTTAATCGGACGACTGTAAGCAGGTAGGCAGGCAGGCCCCGCCGAACACTGTATTTCTCTACTACTATAGTACGCTGGGCTTACAGTCTAGTACGGTGTACTAGCTCCTACCAAAACTGCAAAACACAACCTCGTCTCACAAAAATATTACGACCAACCGACGGTGCGGATCTGTAAAGGAAACGACACGGTCCTGTCCTGGATGGCCCCACGTTCCATTCTCCTGGTTCTGGTTAGGCTCCCCACCAACCTGCCGAACCCTCGCCTTGGTCAAACGATGATCAATTAGCCCGCTAATTTTTTTCCCCTCATACACGTGGTGAGAGCTAGCCTAGTCAGTCGTGCATGCCAATAGAAAGCACGGATCCAAAACGTGGACCAGCACCGGATGCACCGACGAAATGGCCCACGACCTAACAATTTTTTTATTGAAAATAGTCTCACGAAATATACAGGATTATACGATAGATACTATTGTTTCAAAAAGTTTTTCATTTTAGTTCTGTCCTAAATCAAATAATCATAAAATTGACCAAATTTATATGAAAAATAAACATCAATAATTATCATACCAAATGAATACTATATCCTAGATTTTTTTTCATGAATTATATTTTTATAGAAAATCTATTCAATGTTAGAAATACTGATAATATTTTTTATAAACTTACCTATCATATAGATTTAGGACAAAATCAAAACATCTTATTTTTTTGCGGGACGGAGGTAGCAGTAGTATGTCATCATCAGCAAAGAAACTTTTTCTAATTCTATAAGCTGCTCTGTACGGGAGACGGGGCCGCCGAAGCCAAGGCGAAGGGGAAGAAGAGGGCGGGTATAAAATTTGGCGGGCTCGTGCCGCGTATTCCCCCGCCTGTCGATTCCGCCGGCGAAGCGTTTACTTCTTCTTCGGCCGCGATCTCGAGGAGGAGAGCGCGAGGCAGGGAAGGAGAGAGGAGGCGCGCGCCCATGTTTTGACCTCCGCCTCCGTCGTCTCGGCAGCGATCTACTGGATCTGAGGTGAGCTCCCTCCCCCGCCCCTGATCTCCGCGCTCCTCACTCCTTTACCCGCGCCTCGGCCACAGATCCAGGCGGCGTCCCTCTCACTAGGACTTGGGATTCATTTCTTCACCCCTTTGGTAAGGGAGCACTAGATTGTTTGCCTAGACTATCGTTTTGGCGCAGGATCGTTTTTTGCTGTGATTCATGCTCCCTGAATACCAACGAGTATTTGATTCTGGCATGGATGCTCCGATCCACCATGCTTGCTGCGGATTCTTTTGCTGCGTTTAGATCCACTCCATTTGAATTGACGCTGTCTCCACGTTTTTTCATGCGGTGGAGCAATTCTTTTCGTTTTTTTTCTTTGTTTTTTATTATACTGTAGCAGTTTATTTTCAAAAGTTTCTGGGGTTCTACTGAACCTAAGTCACAACTCACATGTTAATTCAATCCTGGAGTTTTTTTTTTTCTTTTTATATGCATATCTTGATAATATTTCCACGGGAAAAGGGGGACTGAAAGGGAAGAATAGAGAGGCAATCTTAACAATCGGATTGATTTATTATTTTATAAACTGCTTGCAGGTTGTGAGGTTCTTGATTGAGCAATCACAAGAACTTCACTGCAATGGTCGCCAAGATGTTTTCATCCCCATGGATCTCGGTGTCTGTGCTCGTTCTGCTCCTGAGCCTGCACCCGGGTGTCCATGCCTTCTACCTCCCCGGCACCTTCATGCACACCTACTCCTCTGGAGAGGCGATCTCGGCCAAGGTCAACTCGCTCACCTCCATCGAGACCGAGCTGCCCTTCAGCTACTACAGCCTGCCATACTGCAAGCCTCCGGGTGGTGTCAAGAAGAGTGCTGAGAACCTTGGTGAGATCCTCATGGGTGACCAGATCGACAACTCTCCATACCGTTTCCAAGTTAATGTCAATGAGTCAGTATATCTTTGCACCACGGACCCACTCACCAAGGAGCAGGCTGAGCTGCTCAAGAAGAGGGCACGAGATCTGTACCAGGTCAACATGATCCTGGATAATTTACCAGTCATGCGGTTCACTGAGCAGAATGGGGTGATAATCCAGTGGACTGGGTTTCCGGTTGGGTACAACCCGACAGGGAGCAATGAGGATTATATCATTAACCACCTCAAGTTCAGAGTCTTGGTCCATCAGTACCAGGCTCAGGGTGATGTGGTGGTCACCAGTGAGGATGGTGTTGCAATGGTCGAGTCTGATCGCAAGAGTGGATTCCAGATTGTTGGGTTTGAGGTTGTGCCTTGCAGTGTAAAGCGTGATCCTGAGGCTATGTCCAAGCTCAAGATGTATGAAAAGGTTGACCCTGTGAATTGCCCATTGGAGCTTGAGAAATCTCAGGCGATCCGTGAGAATGAGCGGATTACATTTACCTATGAGGTTGAGTATGTCAAGAGCAACATCAAGTGGCCATCAAGGTGGGATGCATATCTGAAGATGGATGGTGCCAAGGTCCACTGGTTCTCGATCATGAACTCGATGATGGTTGTCTTCTTCCTGGCTGGTATTGTGTTTGTCATATTCTTGAGGACTGTCCGAAGGGATCTGACAAGGTATGAGGAGATGGACAAAGAAGCACAAGCTCAGATGAATGAGGAGCTCTCAGGATGGAAACTTGTTGTTGGTGATGTTTTCAGAGAGCCCAGCTGTGCAAAGTTGTTGTGCATTATGGTCGCTGATGGTATCCAGATCACTGGTATGGCAGTTGTTACAATTGTGTTTGCTGCTCTGGGATTCCTCTCACCTGCTTCCAGGGGAATGCTCCTAACCGGAATGATCATTCTCTACCTCTTCCTTGGTATCATTGCTGGATATGTTGGTGTCCGTGTTTGGAGGACTATCAAAGGAACCTCAGAAGGGTGGAAATCTGTTGCTTGGCTGACTGCCTGTTTCTTCCCTGGGATTGTGTTCATCATCCTCACTGTGCTTAACTCCATTCTGTGGGGCAAGAAGAGCACTGGAGCTCTACCCATCTCACTGTTCTTCACCCTCCTTGCCCTGTGGTTCTGCATCTCTGTGCCACTCACACTTATTGGAGGTTTGCTAGGCACACGTGCTGCAAGTATTGACTACCCTGTCCGAACCAACCAGATTCCACGAGAGATCCCTGAGCGCAAATTCCCCTCATGGCTGCTTGTGCTCGGTGCGGGAACATTGCCTTTTGGTACTCTCTTCATTGAGCTCTTCTTCATCCTTTCCAGCATTTGGTTGGGAAGATTCTACTATGTCTTTGGCTTCCTGTTCATTGTCCTTTTCCTGCTGGTCATTGTCTGTGGTGAGGTTTCTCTGGTCCTAACCTACATGCACCTTTGCGTGGAGGACTGGAAATGGTGGTGGAAGGCCTTCTTTGCTTCTGGCTCTGTCGCATTCTATGTGTTCCTCTACTCGATTAACTACCTGGTGTTTGATCTGAGGAGCCTGAGCGGACCAGTTTCTGCAACACTCTACCTTGGCTATTCCCTGATCATGGCCCTTGCAATCATGCTCTCCACTGGTGCCATTGGTTTCCTGCTCTCCTTCTACTTCGTCCACTATCTCTTCTCATCTGTTAAGATTGATTAGAGGTACCCACTGCCTCTTTCTGCAATAGAGTCATCTGATCATGGTAAGAGTTACCCCCTTAGAAATACTACACAATAAATCAAATGAAAAAAAAAAATTTGGATACATGGCAACCATGGCTTTTGGTCATGATTAATTCAATCATTTAGCATAGCACAGTTACTCAAGTTGAAACTTATTTCTTAGGAATGATTGTAAGTTCTTCAGTATGTTTATTACCCTTTGTAATACTATTCAGTTTTGTTCACTCTGGGCATTTGTGAGCAGCCTTTGGTGTTGGAACACTTGAGATCTATTCAATATGAAAAGGAGCTATTCATTTACAGTTTGTTACGATTCTGGGAAGGCTTGATTGCCACATGAGTTGTGATGCTTGCTGCTTGTTAATAGTAGCACCAAATACTACTGATTTTTTTTTAATCAAGTGAAGTTCTGCTCACTATTGAGTCAATTGACTGTTGCTATACATGCTACTGAAATAGTGAAATTTCACATGACTCTGACTGACGCTAAATATTGAATTGTGGAGTTGTTCGTAGCTGCTACAATTTTCTGGTGCTTGTGACGAGTTGACGGTTCTATCTCACAACTTGGAAGTGTCTATTGCTCCATGCCATAGTTACAGACATTTTACTGTTGTTTGATAAATACTAAATCTGTTCTAAATTATAAGACATTTTGTTTTTTCTAGATACATTATTTTTACTATGTATTTAGACTTAGACAGTGTATATATCTATGTGTATAGTAAATGCAACGTATCTAGAAAAAACTAAAACGTTTTATAATTTAGAAAGGATGGAGTACTATTTATAGTTGTAGACCTTCATGTTTTTTAAACAAATTCCATTAGTAGTGTTGTTCATCGCACCAATCAATAGACTTATGCAACTCTATTCTAGGACAGGCTTTTTGAAAAGAACCATTCCTTTTGCGAATCAAACACTCTCCTGTGCTCATTATTATTATGGTCCGATTCACTTTGTAAACTAGAAAACCGAACTAGAACTAGAAAACCTATTACTTTTCATATTTACTTACTCCACATGTCCCTTTATATTTGTCGCAAAAGGAAACTTGCAGGTTAATTCAACTTCGACTAAATTTATACAAAATATTAGTAACATTTGTATCTCCAAATAACTTTATTATGAACATAAATTTAACGATCTATCTAATGATACTAATTATATACTGTTAATATTAATATTTTTCTTGTATATATTTTTGGTTAAAGTTTAATACGTTTGACTTTTTGGAAAGTGAGAACGGCAGGTCAAAAGAAACGGGAACGAGTAAGCGGTCTAGTTTGACATACGTTGCTTCAGTAATTCTGCGTTGTGCAACATTTTTGCCCCAAAGGAAAAGAGATTCTATTAATAATGTAGTACAATTACATTTATGTTTACAAAAAAAGCCTCTAAACATAAAAAAAAAACACGAGTATATCTAGAGCCCTCTAATTCTAATAACAATCTTCGTCTCTAAACCTGATTGATGACTATCTAATCCTAACCCGTTGGAACTCAATAACACCAATGATAACCAAAGTAATACAACCCTCCAATCATCCTTAACGATGGAAACCAAAACTGGAAACACAGCATGATCCAATGCCACGGGAACTTTCTTAGGATGCATCCCAAGTAACATCGGTTGCCTTGTCGTCAAAGATGATCAAAGGACAATCAATCGGGCGCCACTGGTACCAACAATGTTGGATTGGAAACCTGGATATACGATTAGAATGCAACAAGCGTTTATTCATAGATGCAAATGAGGAACTAGATTATCCCCCTAAATACGACCTTGCAAAAACAAAAGAAACATGAAAACCACAAGATTGGATGCCCAGAGCAACACACGCACCAAAGGTTTTTTCAATAAATAAGATTCTGTGAGCAATAGACAAAGGTGCTGTAAAAACAGAAGAAACATGAAGATCACTGAATTAGATGCCTAGAACATCACAGGCACCAAAGATCCCGCCGATAAATACTATTTGGTGAGCAATTGACAAAAAAAAAAAATAGTCAGCGGTCCATGTAATAAGCTTTATTCAATCTTAAAATAATAAAAAACTATTAGACTTAGGGAGATGTCCTCGCTCATCTTACCGCCGACGAGGTCGCCGTACGGGGGATGTCCTCGCTCATCTTACCGCCGGCGAAATCGTTGCACAGGAAGGAGGGGGCTATGGTGATCAAAGGGGCGAATTCTAGTAGAGTAAATCAGGCTATGTTTAAAATAATTTTTTAAAAACTACCCATATGTTTTCCCCCAAAATTATGAAATTCAAATGCTAAAATCTGGTTTTTATCTTGAAAAAATTTTTATAAACTTTTTTCCCCAAAATTAGTAATTCAAATAAAATTTTTTTTATCTTGCTTTAGTACGGTGGATGGTGCATAGCCCCGTGTCGAAGTTGCAGCTCCCAATTCGTCGCTGCGCTCCTGCACGCGCATCTAACTTAAAAAAAATTGGGATTTCTAAAAGCGCCACCGGCCGTCAGCCCCACTCGGCCACTCCGGCTATGGCGCGAAGCGCCGCCGCCCGGCTGCTCGCTTCCTCCCGTCTCCATTTCGGCTCCAGCCACTGCCACTTGCGCCTTCGCCACCCTCCCCTCCTCCTCCTCCCCCCACATCCCGTTCTAAGACCACCTCTCGCAAGCCTCCCCGCTCACAACCTCGTAGAAAGATGGCGCCCGCACCTACCGGCAGCGATCGTCCAGGGCCACCAAGGGGCGCGCCCCTCTCTTTCCAGGAAATCTCCGAACTCGTTGCCTCAGTGACCGATGGCGAAGCGTTACGACCCCGAAGGAATGGCGGCGCGCCTTGTGATGGCCTCGGAGCTGCTGCTGTGGGGTGCACCGAAGGTGCTCGAGGAATTGCTTCAGAGGGAGCGGCATTGGCTTCTACCTCCATTGCTGGCAGCATATCGGACCGGGTCGTTCTTGGTGACCGTGCAGATGATGGGAGTTGTCAATCTTGTGGCCCTATCGCAAATGCTGCAGAGGCTGGAAACACTAGCATGTCAGTAGATTCTGATGTTGACAATATCAGCGCGATGGTGCACAGGATTACAGCAGTCCTCCGGTCGGAGGCACCTGGGCCTTCAGTGGAACAGAAGCTTGAGAGCCTGGGTGCTAATTACACTCCGAACCTTGTTAACATGGTGCTGAAGAGGTGCTTCAAGGTCAGGCAACTGGGATTCTGGTTCTTCCACTGGGCAAAGCAACTCCCGGATTTCCACCACACGACGGAGACGTACAACACGATGCTGTACATCGTGGGCGAAGCGAGGAGCTTTGATGTCATGGAGGAGCTTGTGGGCGAGATGGATCAAGAGATGTGCCCCAAGGACATCAAGACATGGACGATTTTATTATCCAGTTATGGGAAAGCGAGGCAGATTGGCAAGATGCTGTCAACCTTTGAGGCACTGAGGAAATCGGAATCCATCTGGATAGACAGTAAAGTCTATAGGACAGTTCTTCACACTTTTTGCAATGCTGATAAGCCTGAGCTTGCTCTTGAGTTCTACAAGGATATGTCCCAGGAATGTGGATGTTGGGACTGACATTCTTCGATTACTAATGCGTTGTCTTGCAACATCAGATAATACTGCTGAAGGTGTCTATCTTATCAGAGATGATATGATTGAGAGCATGAGACATTCAGAGGAGTACTGCTACTTGGAGGCTCTTCGAAGCTTTTGCATAGCAGGAAAGTTTGGTGAGGCATGGAAAGTCTTTAAGAAGATGAAGAACAAATCGATGGCTAACTCATCTGCACTTGAGAATCTCCTTAGAGGCCTCTGCAGAGCTGGGAGAATGGATGAAGCTTTGCAGGTCACAGAATACATGAAGAGGACATCAGGTCTAAACAGTACAGCGTTTTCGTTCCTCATCAATGGCTACCTTAGGAAACAGGAGCATATCAAGGCACTTGACTTGCTGCGGGAGATGAGAGAATATGGATGTGTTCCATTTGGCATCATCTTATACCCAGGTCATGCAACACCTATTTGCAATCAATCAGTGTGAAGAAGCATGTGGACTGTTTGAAGAGATGCTAAAAAACAGTGTTGAACCAGATATTGTTACGTTCACTGCACTCATTTGTGGGCATGTTCGCAGTGGACATATATCCAAAGCATGGGATGTCTTCAGGCATATCAATAAGAATGGTCAGAAACCCACATTGAAAGCATATACAGTGTTCATGCAAGAGCTCTGCAAGGTGTTCAGGCACCTTGAGGCTGTAGCACTTCTGAAGGAAATGCTGGAATATGATTTCAGGCCTTCTGAGAGAACTTTCTACTGGTTAATTTCTGCTTTACGTGACAAATCCTATATGGAAGAGGCAAGTTATGTTGAGAGAATGCGGGCATCTTTTAATTTGCGAAACCCTAGAGATGGTTTGCAACTCGAACAGTTAGATGGCATTGACAATGTTGATAAATTTCGAAAAATGCACCAGTCTAATCCCCAAGAGAAAGAACTGGCATTGGAGTTCACTGGCTCTCCTTCAGATCAAAATGGTAAGGTCTCCAGTTTCACGCTTTCTGATGACACTCATCAGAAAGAACAAGAACAGGACTACAGTGATGGAGATGTCGAAGAAATATGTCGGATTCTGTCTTCTTCTAATGATTGGGGCTCAACACAACAGGCACTGGAGACGAGATCAGTTCATTTTAGTCCTAATCTTGTTGATGCCATTTTGAAGCGTTGTAAAAGGAATAGTCGTGCTGCTTTGCAATTTTTCTCATGGGTTTGGAGGCAACCTTACTACGTGCCTACTACAAAAACATACAATACTGCTATGAAACTTGCGGGTTCTGCAAAAGATTTTAAGCACATGTGGTATCTGTACAGAGAAATGTTAAGGACCGGATGCTCCCCAACCGTGGATACATGGAATGTCATGATCTGTCAGTATGGCAATGCTGGTCTATCTGAAAAGGCTTTGAAGACATTCTGTGACATGAAGGAGTGTGGGTTTCTGCCTGATAAAACTACTTACAATCACCTGATAATGTACCTCACCCACAGTAAAGGGCGGAAAATAGATGTGGCAGTCACAATCTTCCAAGAAATGTGTCGTGCAGGCCATATACCTGATAATAGGATACTTTTCATGTATCTTTTAGCTCTATGCGAGTGTAGGAAAATAGCAGATGCAACAAGCTCAGTAGTATCCTTATGTGAACGTGGGTTTTCTGTGCAGGCTGGCTACTCCATATTCCTTAGATCATTGTGCAGGGCTGATAGAATGGAGGAAGCTCTCCATTTGTTCGATTGTATTGAGAAACATGGTTGCTCTAGAGACCAGTACATGTACGGGAGCCTAATCCATATTTTGCTAAGGAGGGACAAATTTGAAGATGCTGTTGCCAAGCTTACAGAAATGAAGAATGAAGGGATACTTCAAAGCGCACATATATATACCTCATTCATTGTTTATTACTTTCAGAAGAGAGATGTTGTCAAGGCATTGGATGTGCTTAGGGAGATGAAAGAGAATGGATGTGAGCCTACAGTCGTCACATACTCTGCTTTGATCCGTGGCTACATGGCCATGGGTATGGTTTCAGAGGCTTGGGATGTTTTCCAACAAATGAAGCTGAAAGGACCTGCACCAGACTTCGAAACCTATTCCATGTTCATGTCATGCCTATGCAAAGCAGGTAGATCAGAGGATGGGTTGCATCTTATCCATGACATGTCAGATTGTGGTTTCATTCCCAGCACAGTAAACTTCATGACTGTTGTCCATGGTCTAAATGTGGAGGGCAAACATGAGCTTGCTGAATCTGTTCGACGTTCAAAATGGCACTTGCGGAAGCAAAGAACAATCTCATATTAGTTTCTGCTTCTCTCATGCTCTCAAAGTGTTCGTTGGTGTTTACAACTTGGAATGCAGAATTCAGTGTTCATCGTATTTTCTTGGAACAAGCATATGGTAGGAGCATGGAGTAAAATGAATCATGGACACTTTTGCTACAAAAACCCTTCATTTTGTCAATGGTGGGCAGAAATCTGACACATCAGCATGGTAAACTAGGACCTGAGATGGAGAAAAGTACAGTAAAAATCGTTATGAGGATGGACTTGATGTGGCATGCCTTACTGCTTAGTCAGAGGCAGGCGAATCCAGTGAGTTCACTCAGGACAAAGGTATATAAGTTGCTCTGAGCCCAATCAAGGGACCCTAACACCAGAAACAACACACCCCAGTTTTCTGCTGCTTCTACATTGAGCATTTTATTGGTATTATCTAGGTGCATGAATAAAAAAAACCAGTGCTTGTTTGAAAATACCAACTTTAAGTGCTTTTAGTGATTCCAAACCACAAAAATTAATGCCCCCTGTGCCAACTGAAATTTTAAGCTCTTGGTCAAACAAACTACAGAAAGGAAAGCTATATTTGTCGTTGGCTCAGATAGTCCGATTAAGATTTCCTATGATTGACTAAATACAAATACAGATAGCAGTAAACCTCCTTTCTGCCTTTCTGATCATATCGAGCAGTTTATCCACATCTTATGTTTGATCCTGAGCAGCCAGCTACACTCTGCATGGGGATGAGAATAAGAATTAGTTTTTTGTGGTTTTACTTTTAAATATTTAAGCTTCATTTGAACCTAACCTAATTTTATGTCACATGCAGATACTGTTAGATGTTTAGCCTCAATGCCAGGTCTAGGAATTCTTTCCACCTCACACGACAGGTAAGCGAAAAAGCATACTGAAAACCCATATAGGCTCCTTGTTCACTTGTGCTTACCTTTTGCATCAGAATGTTTTCTTGGGTTTGCTGAAAATGTTTTTGACTGAACGATCAGTCCTTTGTCCTTTGCTCTTCATCTTTCAATTTGATGCATCATCAATGCAGTCACTCTGTTTCTTCACTGGTTGCTATTTGTTCACACATGATATTTTTGTTTGTCGCAGCACTATCAAGTTATGTGCATTGACAGGTCAGCCCCTGCTGGACATGATTGGGCATTCTTCCCTTGTATATTCTGTGGATGTACATTCTTCAGGTCTAATTGTTAGTGGCAGTGAGGATTGCTCTTTGAATATTGGGAAAGGCGATATATATTTTGTATTCTAAATAGCATTTGCAACAGCACAATACTCAGTCTCTGCACTGGATCGAGAAACACATTGGGAAGACCAAGTGATGAGATTATCACCGAGGAACACAGCATAGCCCGATGTGGACTTGTGTGCGGACATATCGTAGTTTGCGCTTCAAAACAGCAAATGTGGCTCCTGGGGATTATGCACATGAAGACAAACCAAAGATCAACAGAGTTTCTATACACATGTTTGGTTGTAGTCGAACCGTATTCTATCTAAATTTTCATTCTATTGGACTGCAGATCAATGATGTTCAACTGTTTTGTATGTCGAATTCAAGAATACATTTACTGACTGTTAATCACTTCCTTTTGTAACGCAAAAAATGGCTCAAGCCTAACTAGCAAAGGCTTGTGCCGCTGTGCCAGAACTAATACCCCCAGATTCTCCATAGCATAGCACCAAATCTGCAAAACCTGAGCTGATGACCTGACTGACCAATGCGAGGCCGTCAATTGGTGTACCAGCTAATAAATCAAGAAGAGATGGTTAGATGTTAACTGCGAAGAATTGACTTGTTAATTTAATAAGGGAATCATGCGATTGCATTGGTGGAATTGCTACAAACTCGCTGATCTAGTATTGTGACTATTGTCCTGGTACCTTGCTTCAGTTTTACGTTAAAAGCACATTGTGTGATATTCTGGCATAGCTGAAGCCATGTGATGTGAGAATGAGTACTTGTAGCGCTCATCAAAGTGTAAATGTTGATTTCGACAGTTGGTTATGAGTTTTTTGCTTAGTATTTTTCAGTTTTCAGGTCGTGCTAGATTGTCATTACTGGCTTAACAAGTCTTGACGAATTCATCCCATCCAGAGCTTGCATAATGAAGCAAAAATCTGAAGGGCAAAAAATTGGAAAAAACATTCCATTGCCGGGATTTGAACCCGGGTCGCCTGGGTGAAAGCCAGGTATCCTAACCGGACTAGACGACAATGGATATGATGTGTGGAACATATAAGTTGTTCTAATGTTCGTTATCCATTATTGTTGGCCACGTGATTATCAGCACCTCCGAGATCACCATCGCTGGTACTAGATGGTCCTCTGGACCTAAATTTGGCATCGCATGTCATGTCCGAGGCACATCCGCTGCGACCATTTTTTCAACGACCAAAATTTTTTTTTGTGATCTGCTTCTTTTGAGAGAACAAAATACATCGCCTTTATTTTGTGATGTGCTTCGGTCCGACACCGGCGGCAACTGAACAGTTGTTACATTTATTGGACTGCGGAGTCAAGTGATTGCTTATGAAGAAATTAATAAATTCTCTCTTTACTATAGAAAATCTTACACTCTTTTGCCTTCTAATAATGCACTCCTATAGAAAAATCTTACACTCATTTTGCTTAAAAAGCACGAAAAAAACCAAAAATAGTAAAGAAATCCCCATCCCTTCGTGATCCTTATGCATTTACTTATTTCATTTTTTTAGACAAATATGGTTCCTGTATTTTAAATTGGAACATATAAGGACTTCCCTAACTCCGTTGTTTTTTAGCTAGAAAAAATAGTTTTTTGCTAGAAATAATTCTAGTAATAGTCAAATGCCTTTAGATTGTACAGACAGAAGGCGAACCCTACCATACTAAACTTTCCTTATGTTGCACGTGCATCTGGTGGTAGCGCAAAGCATTGCCGCCTACTTCCTCCCTCCCCTCCTCTTCTTGGCTCTAGCCACCACCACTCGCGCCACTGCCACCCTCCCCTCTGCCCATAGGCTTGTAAAGAGCAACATCTACTGTTTTCCTAAAAAAAAAAAAACAGCTTGTTGATAGGTGGTGCATGCACTGCTGACGGCAAATCACTAGGAGCTACTAGTGGTGCGCTCCTTTCTTTTGTATAGACCATGTTTAACATCGATGTGAGGCGTGAGGGTGATAAAAAAGTATACATTTTAACAAAATCTGAGAATTTCAAATAAATTTCTATGACTCTAAACAAGTTTAATTCAAAAACTTATTGAGCTATATAATCTTGATATAAAGTTCATCTTCATAAGTAAAATTTGTGATTTTTTTTTAGACAACTGTGTAATTAAGAAACGGAATTCTTATAAGAGGCTCATATTTGAAAATTCATTTATAGAGTGTTGATTTTGGAACGTCTCCATAAATGAATTGATCTCCTCTAAAAGTCACTATACGTAGCATTCAAACATTATTACCGTCCGCACAGTAGTTCGTTGATGGTGTTCGGTGGCATTCTTGGCTACTTACAAACTACAAAGGGATTGCTGAAAAATTGCACCTGAGTCCTGAGGCATCTGCTTGCTTCTGTTATGCTAGTAGCGCGCCTGGCGTGCGTGGTGGAAACTGCTGACGGCTCTCAGACATGGACTTCCACCACCGCCCCCACCAGCACCCCTGATGAGTGATGAGGCCCTCCACTGACGTATGAATCAACCAACCCCGATTTAAACAGGCAGGGAGAACGATGGGCTTTTACATTATTACATAGGTCCAAGCGAGAGATGATTTCGTAGCAGGAAAGCTTTCTTTATATTCGGGCATTGTTTTATCGTGTTAGCTAGCTTCTCATTAGCTTAATCCCTTGGACAACAACAATACATAGCGTGCAGAGAAGAAAAGGGGAGCTGTAAAGCAGCAACCAAAGAAGTGGCGATGGGGTCAGGAGGCAGCGACGGCGGCGACGACCACGGCGACCGGCCGCAAGCGCAGCCGCTGCTCGGCAAGCTCTCGGAGTCGTCGTCATCGTACAGCTCGTCCTCCTCCGACGAGCACCTGGTCAAGAGAACCGGTGAGTCGATCGATATTCGATAGCGCGCCAGGCCGATCATACCATGTCTGTCGCGCATGTGATGTGTGTTTCATAGCTCGATGATCTCTAGCTCATCAGCAGCTGCTTGCCGTTTGTTGTGCCTGTGGATGCGTGGGCTGCGGCGGCGGCGGCGGCGGCGGCGGCGCGCGCGCAGGCACGTTATGGACGGCGATGGCGCACATCATCACGGCGGTGATCGGCTCCGGCGTGCTGTCGCTGGCGTGGAGCGTGGCGCAGCTGGGCTGGGTGGGCGGGCCGGCGGCCATGGTGTTCTTCGCCGGCGTCACCGCCGTGCAGTCCACCCTCATCGCCGACTGCTACATTTGCCACGACCCGGAGCGAGGCGTCGTCAGGAACCGCTCCTACGTCGACGCCGTGCGCCTCTACCTAGGTACCTACGGTCAGCCATCCATCGATTTATTATTTGCCCTTTTTTTTTCTCCGACGGAATCTTTGACGAATTGATCATCGATAGCATCCATCGCTAGATGATTTAGATGCTGATGTAGTAAATTGGTAGCTAATACTAATAATCAACCAATCCAATAATTAACCTGCACTGCACCTCTTGAGTGTCAGAAACAGAAACGGTCAGCTGCTAGCGCTGTTGCTGTTAATTGTTATGTTATGCATCATTCCATCAATGAATCAATCAGTCCATAAATACGAAAGCGGTTTGCAGGACGATAGGTCGCCATGCTACTGTCCTTGATTCCTTCTCGTCTCTACTGTGTCTCTCACTGAAATAGCGTACTGATTTGCATTACTAGCATTTTACCGTGAAGCAATTAAGCAAGCGTGAGTCACGAGTTTGAAAATGAAACGGTGAGATATTACTAAGTCAGGATACGTTGCTTTCAGTGTATAATATATGTACTATATCAGGTATATTACCAGTTGCAAAGAAGTTGCTAAAAGAAATTGTGTTGGTACGACTGATGCGACTGACGACAGGCAATCGTTGGCTGCCACTTGTGCAGGCGAGAAGAGCCATTTGTTCTGCGGCTTCTTCCTCAACTTCAGCTTGTTTGGCACCGGTGTGGTGTACACGCTCACCTCCGCCACTAGTATGAGGTAACAATCCGCTACTATTAGAATACTTGCACATCAACTCCACCTCAGTGCTTGCTTGCTTGCGTACGTGGCATTCAGCCAGCCACGAGTTTTGTTACCTGTCCAGCTGTCCTGTCGTACACTGGTACTAGCAGTTGTCACTTTGTTTTTTTTTTTTTTGAGAGAGAGAGAGAGAGAAAGCTGTCACTTTGTTGTTGCGTTCGCGTAGAAGAAAAGGTTAATAACATGATTTGATTGGAAAGAAAGAGCTGTGAAGGCGACAGACAGTGATGCATGACTTTGTTGTATACTACTCCGTCCCGTTCGCGTAGAAGAAAAGATTAAAAACATGATTTTATATCTCCGAATAATTTTGTTAAAAAAGATTCAAAAATCTTTCCGATGATATTAATTATGATACTAATTGATAATATTTATTATTTATAAAAAAATGATGCATGACCGCTATTTTTTACGGAGGGATATATAATCCCACTACTGTTTCATTAGAGTAGTGAAGCTAATAATGATGCAAAACTGGGGAAAAGGCTTTGTTGGATATGCAAAAGGCTAAATGAGGTCACTCTCCATAAAGAAGTGAACCTAGGAAAGAAGCTTGTTGGATATACAGTAGACCAATAATGCAAAAGGCTAATAAATGAGGTCTCTCTCCTGTGAATGTACCTTGTGCATACAACTTCTTGTGGACTTGGAGGATATTTGTTTTCTTTTCTTGTTTCTCTTTTATACGTTCTCTGATAACAAAAATATTTCCTTTCTTCTAGGTATACACCATCAATCTTGTCTTTTTGATACATGTCAGCAAATTTTATATGGTATATCATGCCTATCTACTTTTATCAAGGTGAGGATATGATACAGTCAGATTAGAGACTAGAATATCTTGTGGGCGCACGCATTCCATGGTTAGCTACCCTACCACCAGTGGGCGGTTGATGTGGGTCGCGAGTTCCCCAGCAAAGTTCGCTGGTCGCCGCCAGAAGGCACAAGCAACAACGTCCGCAATGCAGCAGTCCCGCAGGCCGCAGCTTTGTTGGAGCGAAAAATCAAACCAAAAAGTCTACTTTTGCTCCCACAACTTTCGCGAAAGTCTACTTTTTCTCCCTAAACCCTAAAATCGGATAAACAACCTCCCTTAACTTTTCAAACCATGCATTTTTCCTCCCTGGAGTGGTTTTGATAGTGGTTTTGTTACAGTGATGGTTGTTTTATCTTTTTCTTTTTTATTTATTTCGGCCTAACTTTTGAAAAATCATAGTAAATCATAAAAAAATCATAAAATATAAAATTTAATTTTGTTGGACTTCATATGAGTATATCTACACAATGAATATATAATATGGTATGCTTTAATACAAAATTTTTGCTAGTCTTTCTCTTTTTTATTTATTTTAGCTAAATCTTTGAAAAATCATAGTAAATCACAGAAAAATCATAAAATAGAAAATATAATTTTCTTAAACTCCACATGAGTAGGTCTACATAGTGAATATATAATATGGTATGCTTTATTGCAACAAAATAGCTATAAAAGCTATATTTATGAATTATTTTAATTAATTACAGAAAAGCATAGATCGAAAGCTACAGCAAGAAATTTATATTAAAATATATCATATTATATGTTTATTTGTAGATATACTCATGTGGAGTCTAAGAAAATTAGATTTTCCATTTTTTGATTTTTCTGTGATTTATTATGATTTTTCAAAATTTGACCAAAATAAATAAAAAAGAAAAAGACTAGCAAAAATTTTGTACTAAAGCATACCATATTATATATTCATTGTGTAGATGTACTTATATGAAGTCCAACAAAATTAAATTTTGTATTTTAGAATTTTTTTATAATTTACTATGATTTTTCAAAAGTTCGACCAAAATAAATAAAAAAGAAAAAGACAAAACCACCATCACTGTAGCAAAACCACTATCAAAACCATTCCAAGGAGAAAAAATGCATGGTTTGAAAAGTTGAGGGAAGTTGTTTATCTGGTTTTGGGGTTTAGGGAGGAAAAGTAGACTTTCGCGAAAGTTGAGGGAGCAAAAGTAGACTTTTTCCAAAATCAAAACCACGAGAGCTGATGCGAGCTTCATGGGCCGCCCCGGTATTGGCCTGAGCTTGCTCAGGCCTACTACGGTCCCCGGCTTTTCTTTTTAAAAAAAAAAAAAAAAAAAAAAAAAACTACGATCCCCGGCTTTGCATGGGTGTTTTTGGGAGATTCGACACCGAATTCTGATCTCTGCATGGGTTTAACATCTCGATAAACAAAGTAGAGAAGTGTCTCCAGTGTCAGGTCCCCCGCAACCATGTCTTGCTTGTCTGTTCCGCCCTTTGGCCGATCAACGTTAAATTTTTTTTCCCCTCCGCACGCGCGTGTGCGCGCTGCAGGGCGATTCAGAAGGCCAACTGCTACCACAAGGAAGGGCACGACGCGCCGTGCACCGTGGGAGGGGACGCCTACTACATGCTCCTCTTCGGCCTCGCGCAGGTGGTGCTGTCGCAGATACCCAACTTCCACGAGATGGCGGGCCTCTCCGTCTTCGCCGCCGTCATGTCCTTCTTCTATTCCCTCGTCGGCGTCGGCCTCGGCGTCGCCAAAGTCATCGGTACGGTATATATGCCGCCACGACGATCACCACTCATATGCATGCCATGTCATGGCAGCCATTTTTCAAGACTGATATATCGAGCCCCCCTGCGTGATTTGATTGCCTTCAGCAAATGGGGCGATCATGGGTGGCATCGGAGGCATCCCGCAGGTGTCCACGACGCAGAAGGTGTGGCGAGCCTCGCAGGCCGTCGGGGACATCATGTTCGCCTACCCTTTCTCCTTGGTGCTGCTGGAAATAGAGGTAATACATGCCGGCAGTGCGTCCGATATGCATCGAATGCAGCGCAGATGAGCTAGCACCACTGTTGCCATCTTGCACTAATTAATAATCGACTTAATTATGAGATTGTGTTATTGCCATGTTGTGTTTTCAAGGACACGCTGAGGTCGCCGCCGCCGGAGACGGAGACGATGAAGAAGGCGACGAAGGCGAGCATCGGTATCACCACGCTCTTCTACCTCTGCTGCGGCTGCTTTGGCTACGCGGCGTTCGGCGACGGCACCCCGGGCAACCTCCTCACCGGCTTCGGCTTCTACGAGCCCTACTGGCTCATCGACCTCGCCAACCTCTGCATCGTTCTCCACCTCCTCGGCGGCTACCAGGCAAGCATGGCTTTTCTTCAACTGCCAGGAACTAACGCCACCGTGCACACTAGCTAGTTCTACCCTCTCGACCTGACGCCGCCGCCACGTCGTACATGCCATGTCAAACCTGTCTGTCTGCAGGTGTACGAGCAGCCGGTGTTCGCGTTCGCCGACCGCAAGTTCGGCGGCGGGGCCACGGTCGCCGTCGAGGTGCCGCTGCTGGGCACGCGCCGCGTGAACGTGTTCAGGCTGTGCTTCCGCACGACGTACGTGGCGGCGACCACGGCGCTGGCCGTGTGGTTCCCCTACTTCAACCAGGTCATCGGGCTGCTCGGCGCCTTCACCTTCTGGCCGCTCGGCGTCTACTTCCCAGTGGAGATGTACCTCACGAGGAACAAGGTGACGCCGTGGACCAGGCGGTGGATCGCCATCCATGCGTTCAGCATCGTCTGCCTGCTCATCAGCGCCTTCGCCTCCGTCGGCTCGGCGGTGGGGGTGTTCGGCTCGGAGACCAGCTGATTCAATTCGATCGAATTCGACTGCAAATGCAATGCAATTGCCGGGCATTTTGAGGATGGGGACTGCATCCAGCCACATCTTGTGTACATATACTGTTGCGGATTGCTTGTATCATCAGCTGAATTTGAGCTACGATCAGGGGCACTAGAACTCAAATTCCATTCTCCAGCCTATGCACGAAGATCCTGGTGTATAAGTATTTTTGGTTTTTGTTTTTGGCGAATCATGTTGGTGTCGACGTTGGTGAAGCGTAAGGTTTATTAAAAGAGAAGCAAGACTGGCAATTTTATGGTCTTGCATAAGTCGAATTCCGATAACTTGTATGTTGTATAATATTACTGTTTAACACAGTAGAAGTATTATTGATGAATGGTAAGAACAAAGTGTCAGCGAAATGGCACTTTTCAGTAACCGGTGCAACAGCATCTCCGACGACAAAACTGAACAGGTCAAGACTCGGCCAGGCAAAGCTCCAGGAAAACCAACGACCCCACAGCTACTGCAGCGCCAACATTGCATCAGCACAAAGAGTTCACTAGCTATAATTGCCATCTCTTATAAGACACGGGTTCTCCTTTCAATGGGACAATACAACAATACAACATCAATCAAGAGACGAGTACTTACAAGGCATGAATACCAGTTATCAAAGGGGGGGAAAATGAAAGGCTGTGAGTATAACCGACAGTTACACCAGGATATTCTACAATGACAATTCAAACCATCCAGCAGAAATGTCCAAGATCATCAAGTGGACAGCTTGAAAACATCGATTCATCTTGAGGATAGATCTTTAGACAGACCAGGGAAGTTATCATTAGTCTAGATCGGAACCCATTCTAGCTCTAACTCCACCTCACCTGATTCTACGTTCTGCAACTTTAAGTGCACCTCCTGTTTTACCTTGCCTGCCACAACATTCACTGTGCTATCTTTCATCAAGGCGTTGTCTTTGGTCATGAACCACCTCCCAATTTGCATGTCACCAAGACGTGAAGTATCTCCAAAGGCCATGGCGGCTGTGATCATTGGTTGGAGATCTATCTCTGCTTCACCCATGATATCATCGGCTGAGAACGTATCATGGTCATACACTTCCTGGACAGAGAGATTATGTGTGTTACTTTCATGTCGCTAAGGGTCAGCAGCTTTTGTCTTCGCTACTTTCTCAATGCTCTGACCCTTTTCTTGAAGCATTATGTGTAATTATGTTTACATGTTTTTTCTGAATTATTCCATACTACCTATTACTCCCTCCGTCCTAAAACAACTGCACACTCATTCTTTGACAAACATTTTCAAGCTTGACTCACTATATACAAAAAATATACTACTAACTCCGTGCCAAATTATAGTTCGTTGACTTTTTTACCCTAAGTTTGACCACTTGTTTTATTTAAAAAATTGTGTCAAATATAGTCAAATTTTGTTGTGAAATTAGTCAAATTTAAGTCATTCTTGAAGAACTTTTTTAAGAATGACTTAAAAAAGACTATATTTGACACAATTTTTTGAAAAAGATGAGCGGTCAAACTTGGCATAAAAAAAGTCAAATGAACTATAATTTGGAACGGAGGGAGTAATATTAATGATGTATAATAAGTACGATTAAATTAATTTTCATAATAAACATATCAGGAGATACAAATGTTGATAATATTTTCTATAAAGTTTAGGGCCCGTTTGGTTGCATGAATCGGCTCCAATTCTGCTGAGAATCACTAGTATTATTGGGGCCAAACAGGATAAATGTTTCAGCCAAGAAACATTTCAGGATCTTTGTCTTGGCTCCTGTGAATCAGCAAGAGGGTGGTTTTACAGCGTTTCGGTTTCGTTTCTTTTGCCTCTCGTACATTCTATCAATTTTAAAATTTTTTAGTTATAATCTTTTTTCAATGCAACAAGTTAAAATGGGTTGTATTTAAGTTGTTTTTCATATAAAAATTACAATTTTTTGTTTTGAAAAACATATTTTTATTTGTAAACTTTGACCCAACGTTTTTTTACAAAAAAACGCCGACTCTTAATTTGTGTGGAAATGTAAGGAAAGAAAAGCGCGGCTTTGTGGGCTGGAGGCAGGAATCCAACCCAAAACACCGTGACTTGCCAAAGCCCCACCGTCTCATAAAAATCCGCCGCTGCTCAATGTGATTCAAGTAATTCATCTTACTAAATGTTTCTTAAAAAAAATAAAAAAAATATAAAAAAAACAAAAAAACGGAATCCAAAAACTCGTTTCTTTAGGCTACAAGAAAACATTGCTTTTTTGGAAACCCTTTTTAACAAGTTTAACAAAAAAAAATCTTCTGAAATAGAATCCAACCTACTAGAACGGTCTCATAAAAACTCCCTAAATGTTTCTTGAGAGAATCTGGATCCCTACCAAACACAGTCAAACTTGACTTCCAAAAAAGCGAGATGTGCAATTATTTTATGACGGGGGGAGTATTATGTGACTGAATTCAAGGAAACACCCTAAGAACTTTGCCATAATTCATGACACCTAGCATATAAGGAAAATAATTTAGAGGTACTAATGATAAAACTTACAAGTTTTAGAGGTCCGTAATTTCGAGGAACAGATAACTTAAGCACTTCGTTCCATACCGGATTCAAATCACTTGGTTTAACCGTCGATTGAGCTGTCTGCAGTTAGGACCAATTGTTGATATTTTTCAGAGCAAAACTAAAATCAAAAATAAAATGATTTATGTATATAGACATTGTATAAACATACCTGCCCTCCAAGTGTTAAAATAATATATGGATCACTTGTTAGCATGTCTCTTACGGCCAAGTTAGTACCTTTCACAATGGTAATATTCAGCTCTCCAACAAATTCTCTTGTATCTTCCTGTGATAAATTTGTAAGGGTAAGGTGGATTGAGTAGATCACTACAACCATACGAGTTTCAATGAACATGGTCCATCACAGACATTTGCTATGCAGAAATCATTTCAGCCAGGAAATAGAACAGTGATATAGATAAAAATGTAAGATCTGTTTCTCAGCACAACTTACAGAGATATCCTTCTTTGAAGTACTAGAGAAATTGCTATCTACACTCTTCACAGAAGTGGTAGATTTAAAAGATGATCTTGATGAAATGCGCAAACTTGGCTTCAAAAAATCTTGTGTCTCATACTTAGCTCTGTATATAAAAAAGATAAGGGATTATTATATAGGAAAACATTGGTGACATTCCATAGTATGGAATGGAACAGTTAGCAGACCTTATGAATTTCGTCCTATATTCCATCGTTGAATCTGGTTTGGGTTTTGGGTGATCTTTTGGAAGAAAAGCCTCATAAATTGAATTTGCATATGAGTTTCCACCGACCTCAAGCATGGAGTCGATATCACTGTCAGCCCAATCATCCAAAGTTACAGATAAAACCTGATAGAGAACAGGCGGAAGCATGAAATGAGTAAGGAGTCTAAGCTACAGATCATACGAATACTGAAAATGCAGATGAGTTTGAAGGCGCATTCACATATATATATGTACAGTACAATGAAAAAGAAATGTAAAAAGAAGTTTGGCAAGGTCAAATCACCTTTGAAACGTCAGGTCCAAGTGCCCTATGGACATCTCCACATTTTAAGCAAAGAAACACTCCAATAGTAGCAGATCTGAAATGCACAAAAAATAGCTTTTACAACTTATTTATAATGAAAAGGAAGAATCAAAATAAAGTATTCTGCATATTCAGCATTTGGTTTTTGTAATCAATGGCACAGGTATAGCAGCAAAGCTGCTTGTGTGCACGAGCGCACTCCATTTCATTCATCTTCACATAAAAGAATTCAATGGTCCAGTTTATCAAGATAAAAAGGAAGAATCTTTCTGTAGAGAAGTCATGCAAGTAGTTATCTTCTGAAATGGTAAACATAATAATAAAAGTTTAATCAGAAACTATGACTTCACTTACGCCCATTTGGGATCAGGTGCACCACAATCAGCACATATCCTATTGTCGCTTTTTATCATGAGATCCTTCAATTTTCTTGCTTTGCCTATCACACGATTAACAAGAATTTAGCAAAAAAAAAAAAAAAAGTGCATATGACAGAGAAAATAGAAGGAACCAAAGATTCACTAGCTACTATTTGTGGAGTTGAATAACATTGACAAATCAAGCTACAGCACAACATATACATTTAAATCCTATTCAAGAATTCAAGAATATAGTGAAGTTCATGCCAGAAGTTTGTTTATTTACTGGACTATAACTGTACCGATGTATGCACGTTACAGAAGAGAAACATGGCACATGGCATATAGCATATAATGTGTTAGCAAAGAATATCTTATATACCTACAACAGGCTTGGTTGACCTGATGTGCTGATAGCGATTAGCAGTACTCATCTTTGCGATGCAACTTTGGATAACTCACAACACCAAACAAACTACTTAGACCTGCAGACAACATATGGATTAGCCGGAGTTAAGGATCATTTTCTAATCATGATGAAATGAACAGACATGTACACAGGAATCACTATACAGCTGCTGATCCCTCACTACAAATGAGGTTTCACTTTCCCATCGAATATCAGGCAAAATATAAGAACTTAAAGTCTGGTTGTTGAAAAATGAAGCGTACATAAGAATTAATGTTGGGGATGGACATATTTGTGAATCCTGGATACCAAGCTCAATGGGTTGGTCAGTGAAATTTCATTTCATATTTATCGCCTAGAGAAAACTGAAACGAAGTCAAAGAATCCATCATCCTGCTAATTATGTGTGGTTCACTGCTCTCACATTGATAAGCTCTGCCATCACAAGATGTCCACGACTACAAGGGCAGGACTAAGAACCACTACCCTTCCCTTGCCTCAGCCACTGCATTAACCCAATGACGGTGATCACCCGACCCCAAAGGAATATGCAAATGTCATGTGTTCCGGCGTGAGGGGGAAGGGGGTCATGCATATGGAAATACATCGGTATCTTCTATAGGCTCGATTTCATCCAAACCATGAACCAACCTAGAATAAGAGCTGGGATATTAATCAATCGATTGTCCCAGCCTTCTGATACAAATCATCCTCGATTCCATTCCAATAGCCTGTACTGATGGTTGCGTTCCGACTCGAAATCGCATAAAATGCCTACATAATTCAGACTCTGCAGTAGGGACCAATCGAGGTGTCAAACAAACACCGGGGACCCAGCGAAATCAGACGCGCTCACATAAACCGAATCGCGTCCAGACGATCGCGACGCAGCACATTCTCTCCCCGTCCCTAGCGGATCAAGGAACTGACCGGATCGGCGCTTGAAAGCGAAAGCGACCGAATCAGAAGATCCGCACGGGCACGGCAGAAATGACAGAAGAAGAAAACAAACAAACAAACAAACCAACCAACCAACCTGAGGGATCGACGAGGCGGCGTAGGGCGCGGGGTACCGCCGGCGGTTCCGGGGTGAGGTCGCCGGCGGCGCTGGAGCGATCGCCCCCGGCTTCGTCGCGCTGGGTGCGGTGCGGTTGGGGCGCGGGCTGGAGGACGCGCAAAACGAGCACGGCGACGTGGGAGGATTATATGGGGGGAGCCGGATATTCTATTCTTCTCCCTATTTGTTTGTGTAGCCAACCCTTGTCACATGGTGGAGGTGGTGGATTCGCTTGCGGTCATGGCGCTGAGGAGGAGGGAGGGAGCGGTGGTGCTGGTGGAGGTGGAAGCTGGAGCCGAGGCGGTCGTCGAGCTTGCTGGAGCCTGAAAGCTGTTGGGAGGCCTGCCCGCGTTTGGGTTTGTTTGGGCCGGTCGCCACTCAGGCGGCGTTTGGTGGATGTGGAGCCCTCGAGGCGGTCGAGCACTCGACCTTGTTGGAGCCTGAAAGCTGTTCGATGGCCTCACCACGTTTGGGTTTGGGCCGGTCGCCTCTAAACTGGCGCGTTTGGTTCATGGGAAATGAGGAGTGGAATAGTAAAATTAGCTCAGGAATATATGTGAACCCCTGGTTTGTAGAAGGGCCCAGGGGGATATTATAGAGACATTTTGAGAAAGGGAAATAGGATCCTCATATTCCACCAACTATGTCCCATAGGTGAAGGTGGGTTCAATTGGGATATAACTATTGCTTATCATTTTTTTTTTTTTGTCTCTGCTGCACACCGTCGACACCACGGATCAAGCTAGAGGTTCGCGTCGTATTCTAACTCTCAATGTCATACTCACCCGTGATATGGCCTTTCCACTTCCTCCACCGGAGCACACTTGTTCCCTCAAACTATGTAATTTTGAGAGACGGATTCTAACTCCTCTCTCCACTAGTGAGGTCGTTGAAAGCAGAGAAAAAGGGAGAGTAGGCTCTCTTCACACCTAATCTTGCCGCTTTGGTCTCTTCATGTGGTGTTCACACATACAATCACCTTCAACATTTTACTACTAGGGACTCAAGTAATAAGAATACTTATATCTTTGGTTACCTTAGTTTGGATCGGTCCTAGATTGACCTAGTTTTTGCTTCAACTAGCTTGCGGTTTTGTTATGCGGTGTAGCAGTAGCCGTGGATTAAATTATGGTTAGAGCCTTAGATGTTTATGCCAAAAGGCACAAAAATATGTCTGAAGTATTTAAATATACTGCAAGCGACCACATTATATTGGTCGCCAAGCACCCCTACTTATATATACTTGCATTTCTTGATGAATGATGATTTATTGATGTGGCTTAAGCCACTACACTTCTCGATTCTTGCAAATGGTCCACAAACTTTCATTGCCTAGTTCAACTTTGGAGTTTCTCTCACATATATATACAAAAATGAAGTTTCCTTAACAATAAGCGTAAGTCTATGGAATAGCTGAGATTATAATTTTGTAGCTTTGTTTGCTATAGGTAAATGTTTATCAACAATTGTGTTGTATTTCTAACTGGGCCTTAAAAATTAGCTAGTCCTATAGTGCCAGTCGTTCTACTCATACTATGTGCTTACAAGTGGCACCTGCACTCTAGACATACTCCGTGCATAACATTCTTTGCTATTTTATGATCTTTTATTTAAACAAATATTATGCCAAAAGGACATTAATTGATTTCTTTCAATGAAGGACGACAAGGAATGCACCATTGCATGCATGACTAATAATGACATGTTTGATACATGTGCCTAGTTATTATCTGGGCTAAAAAATAGCTTAAACTAGTAGGATACCCCGCGCGTTGCTGCGGGTATAAAGTAGAAATATAAGAAATTTATAATGGTCAAAACTATGAATTAATAGATACATATATGTGGATATAGTAGGTCAATTGCGTTTGTATCCATTGATATACATGGTATAGATTATTTGAACTCCACCATCACCCACATCTCATCTATTTCCCCCCCACCCCTACTATATGGAGTGTCATCTTCCTTCCAAAATTTTAGAAGTTTTCCTTCATAAAATTATGCATGTAGGACCACATGTAATCCATGTATTAGTTTTGCTAAACAAATGGTTTTTTTTTACTTAGAAATGGTTTAAATTATCTTTTATATCCATGTCACCATGTGAGGTCTTGTTTTGAAGAGTTTATTGGAATACCATGGTGCAATTTTATTTTAATTACGATACTTAGTTTAGGTGCTATGACTTTTTTCTATTTCAAAAGGAAACGCTAGTGGGAGATAAATGTGCCTTAGTGGATGTAACTTTTTTGATGATGTTAGTGACATTTTCCCATTTAAACAAGGCCTGGTTTAGTAATTAAGATTATAGCTTAAATTAGCTATGATTGTCTAACTGGTTGTCTAACAACTACTTGAACACTTGGTTATAGCCCACCTATTAACTCTTATGTTTGATGCATTTTACCTAATTTTTAGATATCCAACAATTAGCTTTTGCATCAACCAAATGCCCTAAGAAAAAAATGCAGAAGATAAAGTCCATCTTCCATCTCCTGCTTCTGGCTTTTGCACGCACATAGGCTTCCCTTTGCTTGGTTTCTGACTCGGCAAATGCCTGTTGAATTTTCTCTTCAGAATTGCAACACAACATCTGCTCGGATGGCTGACGCTGGGCACAACAAGATGGCGATGATCGAGAACTCGTCAAGAAACTCACCAGAGTCTGTCCGGTCAGGTCACAAATGTAGTAGCCAGACAGACAATCATTGGTGGTAAGTGGTAACGGTGATTAAGACTCACGGTAAGTCGGTAACTGGAGGGAGGAAAAAAAAACGAATTTTCGCTCATCGCCATCACAATTCGCACACACCCGGAAAACCGGAAAAGGTACGGTTACACAGACAGCACACACACCCAACCAACATTATTTGACCTTCCTGTCTTATGCACAGTAATTTTCCCTTGGATCGCACTCCACCAAACACCATGCTGTACTATGCGCCAGCCCGCCAGCAGCATCTCCGCCGCATCAGCGATCTGCGCAGGTTTTCTTTTTCTTGAGAAAATAATCCGACAGGCCCGGGAGGCCAGTACAGGTAGGCAAGTGACAGCTTACGTGGATGTGGGGCCCTGCTGTCTGAAACCTAGAATAATAGCGGTAACTACCAGCCTGAATTTGGCATTGGATCCCAGCTGCGTTCCGTCCGGCGCTGCAGCTTGCAAACAAGCCAACAACCACACAGATTGTTGGCGCCTCCCCCCTGGACGCTTGCAGTTGCACCAATGATTATGTCCGTTTCTTTAACCCGCGAGAGACGCCTGCCCTGCCCTGCCCTGCTGCCCCCTCGGTCTCCATCTCGCAGTCGCGGAGAGCTCCAGCAGCGGCGGCGGCCACGCATTCGACGTCCCGATCCAACTCCCCACGCAAACACCGTGAAACTTGCGAAAAATGGGACGCTGGCTGGAGTAGGGCGTAGGCTCTGAGTCACGGAATGTGGACGCCGCGAAGCGTGCATTGGTTTGGTTGCAACTTGCAAGATGGATTCCAGCAGCAGCAGCCAGCTCCATCAGGGCCCTGCTGAATGGGGGGGAGGTGGACAAATCACTGGCGTTGCCATCAGAGAACGTTGGCAGGTGGATCCTCCGTCCCCGGCCCCGGCCCCCCGCAGGCCCGCTTTTCTCGCGGCGCAATCAACACCCGCGGCCCCGGCGCCTTTCGCTTTTGCCTCGTCGGGGGCGGCCTTCTTTCCCTTTCGTCGCCACGGACAGGCTGGATGATCGGGACGCGCCGCTGGGTCGTCGCCATTCATCCCGTCCCGCCCGTGCCTTGCCGTGACGATGCCGGCCCAGCGATGATCGCCTCGCCTCTGACTTGTCTTGAACCAACCAACCCGCCCGGTCTGGGTCTGCTGCTAATGTAATGTCATTACAGAAATGGGCAATGGAGTGTCTATCTGTCTGTCTGTTCAATGTTCATCACCGCCCGCGCCGTTCACCAATATTCTTCTTTTTTCCGACTACTATTTCCTTGGCAAATGGCAGGCGGGTAACAGTAACAGGTGGCATGCCATCTCCCATCTGGAGGGTGTCTTGTATTTTTTTTTTTTGTCACACATATACTTTTCAGATGATGGGGTGAGCGTGCTGTGTGTGCGCTTTGTACTTTTCAGCGCCGTTTTTATCATTATCTCGCAATTGCTTAATCAATCAGGAACGGTTCAGTTAATCATGCAAGTCGTCGCTCGTGTACTCTGCAAGACAAGTAGTACGCATTCCCTAGCGTGTGGCAGCATTGACAGCCGTGATTTATAAAATAATAGACAAATCTCTATTTATGGTCTATATTATATCGTTCTTTAATTCTACTATTACTGTATTAATTATGTGTGCTCCATAAATAGGAGTATTAGTCAACCTACTAATGCACCAAATTTTCTTTTCTATGTCTACCAAAAAAAACTTCCCCCACTGAGGAAGCCTCCCTTGGTGTACCCAAAAAAATGTACCCAGCAATTCAACACCATCAAAATCAACTGACCAGATTGATTCTAGACATTCTCTCTCCTTACTCACCCACACACGGACGGACCAGATCGAGTGTATGGTCCTTCCTCACCCAACCGCGGCACGCTCATCCCACGAGACCGCTCACCCGTGATTGACGTTGTCTCGCCCGTGATTGACGTAGGAAAGAAGACCAAATTCAAATTCAAATCACACGTCACGCATCCATCCAATCCAACATAGTCAAGATGCATCTGCATGAGTCCATGGACGTGCTGGAGGCGGCGGCATAATCCGCTGGACGGCATCATCAGGTCGACGACATCATTGGGTTGATCCGCACGTGGCCGTGGACGTGCTGTAGACGGCGGCGTCATCAGGTCGTCTCCGATCACCGCCGCCAACGCCGCAAGTTCGCGGGGACCGTGACGTCCAGCGAGATCAGGGAAACTGCGGGCATGTTGTAAACGGCGGCGTCATCGTCGCTGTCTCCGATCACCGCCGCCAACGCCGCAAGTTCGCAGAGCCACGACGTCCAGCGAGATCACGGAACCGCGGGCGTCTTTGTAGACGGCGGCGGCGTCGGATCGCCGTCTCCGATCACCGCCGCCAACGCCACAAGTTCGCGGAGGCCGCGACTTCCAGCGATCACGGAAACCGCGGCGTATCCGACGCCTCCCCGCCAACGATCGGCGCCGACTCTAGGCTAATTCTATTTGCATCTCATCTATCTAAATACTTCGTGTGCAAATGGCTCATATTTTACCTATGATTTTTAGAGCCCAATTCTTTTGTAGGATTCATGTATCAGTGGGTGTGCGGCCAGCTTCAACTCTCACTCATTGCGAAGGTGGGGATGGCCTGAAGAGGTTGCCAATACAGAATTAGGAGTGTTGAAGAAAATCGAAATTCAGGTACTATTATTTAGAGCATTTATCTATCTTGCAACTGCAGCATGCCATATAGCACTTATTTAGCTTACTGTGTTTTTTGTTGTCAAGAGTTATCTCGAGTACACAATAACCACAATAACTCACAGCATAGTGAGAGCATTTTTTCAGTTAATCTATTGGTGGTTTGTGAGAATGCTGCATCAGACATCCTTTGTCATGCCCATCATGTTTCATAGGAATGGTTCTTGTATCTCTGAAGCCCTCTACATGTTTCTATTCGAGTTTCAGAAAGAGGCTTGTGGTCCTCCCCCATTGTTATCACCTTTGCTGATTTCCTACTGTAAGACTGTTGTTGTGTGCTGCATTTGATCTGCTGCATGTTTTTTTGGATCAGATCATGGTTTATTTCCTGGAGCGCTGCTGGTTTATTTCCATGCCATCTACAAGGAGCATGCTATGATCATATTAAAGTTCCAGCTTTCATTTTGGTTTAGAGACAAAACAAGTGTGTTGCTTGACTGGATGAGATTGCTGAAAAAATATTAGGTGCTAAATTTGAGTTTTTTTTGGATTTCCCCACTTGCCTTAAAAGTATTCAGCCTCCCTAAAAGTTTATTTGCTCCTGATTTTTTTAACAAAAAATGATGCAGGCAATGAAGGAATCAGATGGGTTCAGAGTTGAGACTCATGTAGCCTATCCTCTGCAAGCCCTCCATTGAAGCCATGGAAGTTGTAAATCTGTAATGGATTGCAAATGTTGATCCCAACAAAACTGTAAGGATTGCAAATGGTTGTTTCCTGATTGAAAAAGAACATGTTCTAACAAGAAGGAATGATGCAGTAGAAATTTTACATTGCAATAATTTATTTTTCATATTTTTTTAATGACTCGAACATAGCTTCTGGAAAGGCTGCAGGCTTCCATATTGTAAGACGCGGATTTTGCAGGTTGGCAGACCAACACTTGTTCTAAATGACCTCATTAAGGTTGAAAGAAATACCAAGATGCACTTGTGTACATTCAGGTCATGATTCTAAACTTTAGAAAATTTATTCTGTTTGCATATGAAATATTAGACATGTGCAAGAAATCACCGTAGCGTTAGCACGGACACTATACTAGTATATATAACTGCACAGATAGCTGTCCTCTGCTAGTGCTTATTTAGCGAGCTTGCTAATTAATTTACATCCGACCATGCATGCATCCGTGGAGAAATGTCAATAAATTAAAAGACGATAGATCGTTCCATATGAGAGCTTTGCCAGTTACACACACACACACACACACACACACACTCTTCTTATCACCCTTGCATTGGTAAATACTAGCTGTAACTTGAAGATGCAAGCAACACCAAAGAGAGGAGGGGGGTACAAGTACAAACTTGTGCGCAGCTTGTTCGTCAGAAGTCATGATCATCTATGCTGGCTTGGCCTCCCCTAGCCACCACCGCATCTTGTGTTAGTTACATGTCATTGGTTAGAGATAATAACACGTAAGAGAGGATCGATAACAGTGATGCTGATGCCAATTATTACTAAATCAGCGGTAGATATTTATTACGAGTGGAGAATACTTAGCCCTCATACGCAATTAAGTGATTGATAGATACCTATATAGAGGATGATGTCTCTAGTCTAGCGTCGTTAGATATACAAAAAAAAAAAAAAAAAAGAGTGAGAATTGTGTGTACACGTAATACACGTATGAGAAAAGCTACACACGCTTCTTCAACGTCCGACAGCTACGACCACGATGTGAAACAACAGATTCTTTGGGGGCACCACGCTCGAGCACTCGGATGCATAGGCATGTTTAGGATTTGAAGAACCTGTACTTCAAATTTCATAGGGTTAAAAGATTGATTCCCTTCGACCTTTATTTAGAGAGTGACTTTAAAAAAGATTTTGAGAGATGCTCTAATTTTAAAAGTCGTTGGAGTACTTTTTTTTTTTTTACCAAAACCTCTATCCTTAATTCCTTATGAATAGAGAAGGATGCAAAAATACTTTTGAATCTACACTTTAAATTGTATATAGTTTGATTGATTGCCGTCATGGAGTGTTGTTCCATGCAGAATCATGAAATTTTGATCCAGGATGAGGTATGCAGTTTCCATATGCTACCCTTGTCAAAAAAAAATAATTTTAAATATTTTTAAAAATTATCTAAACTTTGACTAGATATATAAAAAATATCAATATTTATGACACCAAATAAATATACTTATAAAAATATATCTTATGATAATCTAATAATAATAATTTAATATAAAAATGTTGATATTTTTTTATATATAGTTAGTAAATTTAAAATACTTTAACAGTTTAACTTTAATTTGTTATTACTGTATTGGAATTGCTTTTTGTTTATGGATGGAGTGTTTTTCTTTTTAGAGGATGGGATACCGTACATCCTAATCGGACGGCACACAGCCCATGCTCCAGCTGTCCAGCATATTCGGATATGCACCGTACATTTCTAATCGGACGGCAGGCACGCAGTCCGCGCCCCCTCGTCTGTATCTGTTTCTGTCTGATGTGTCAGATTTCCCACCCTCCTCGCGAGTCTCCCGGCAAATTCACCAACCACCACCGGGAGACCGGGCGCCGCCCGCAACCTCCGTCCTCCGTCCACCCCGGCCACTATTCACTTCACTTGTTACCGCGCGCGGCGCGCCTACCACTACTCTCTCTAGTCCACTCCCCCGCTGGCGGACGGGACACGCGCACCCATATAAGCCCTCGCTTCACCCCCTCCAACTCCCCCTCTCCTCTCCCTCCCTCCCTCCCCTCCTTCCCCGCCGCCGCCATCTACCAGCCGACGACGTCTCGTCAGTCCCGGGCCGCTGAGATCTCGCCGAGGGAGGGAGAGCGGCAGCGGCACCAGCATCAGCATCAGCAGACATGTCGTCGGGGCGGTACATGGCCTACTCGCCCTCGCCGTCGACCACCCCGCACTCCCCGCGCATCGCCGGCCTCCGCACCCCATCTGCCGCCGTCGCCGAACAGGAGAAGTAAGCCGTCGTACTTCACCTCGCCCGCGTCTCCTGCTCGCTCCCCCTGCTTCGTGTCGGCTCCGATCGCGCCCTGGAGGAGCGGATTGGGGGCCTGGGAGGTGCGCTCTGGGGAGCGTCGAAGTTTTCACGGTTTGAATCTAGCGTAGCGCGCCGAGGTTTAGGCCCTTTTGGCATCGGATCTGATTCGCCTCTGCAAGATCTCCGGTTTTTTGGTCAAAGTTGCTTCTCCTCGAACTTTCGCTGGATTTCGTGCTGGATTCAACAAGCGACTCGCTAAGCTCAGTATTTACTTGGTTCATTCAGTTCGTGATCGCGTTATGATCCTTTCATGTGTGTGCCCTGGGATTTGGGGGATTTTCTGAGTTTTCATGCTACCCTGTTTTTTTTACTTAAAAAATTATCTTTGCATAGCTGTTCACACGTGATGAATGATGACCATGTTCCGATCCTTCTGTAGGTACCTTGCCGAACTGCTCGCGGAGAGGCACAAGCTTGGCCCGTTCATCCCAGTGATCCCGCATAGTGTACGGTTGCTGAATCAAGGTTAGATCTCGTGCCGTCATGCCATTTAAACGTGATGCATTTGAGCAGATGAATGACCCATAGCTGGATGCACTGATACTGCTGCCACACATTCAGAATATTCTGTTGCGATGTAGGACTATTGGTGTTCGTGTGCATTCTGCGTGTCTTGCTCAGATTCGGATGAGCTAAACTTACCGCAAAATCAATTCTTGGTGCTCGCTGTTTCATCGTGGAATTATGAATCCAACTCACACTGAACGAGTCCTTTTTCCCTTCTTTTCTTTTGAATTCGTTTTTCCTGATACTCGGCAATTCTCTTTTTACTCCGTTTCCAAAAAAAAAAAAGATGCAACTCCCCACCACCCCCCACCCCACCCAACAAAAAAAAAAAAAAAAAGGAAAGGAAATAAATAGAAAACTCCTTTAGGTGTGTTGCAACATTGGTCTCAGTCTTGTAACATATTGCCTTGTTCCTTGTCGTAGGTTGGCCCAAAGGCAAATGTCTTAAGTTGCACTAACCCTGTCATTTTTTCTGTTGTTTGAATGTATTGGTTTCATAACACATATTTGAAGTTGATCTAGTCCTGTGATATTTGGTGGTAAGAGACTTGCATTTCTCTGCCATTGCCATAAATTCCTCAAGAGGGTTCTGGCAAGTGCACCCAGGAGTTACCAGTTCTCTGGAGGCTTGTGTCCATCTCATCACTCTAGCTACAACAATGAAACCATACCACAGTGTCATTGAATTTCCTTTCCAGAATGACACAGTAGTGAACACTTGATTGCTGGAAAATGATCAGTGGAATCATACCATAGTGTCATTGAATTCCCTTCCCAGAATGACACAGCAGTAATTGCTGGAAAATGATCAATGGGAGGTAACAATAATTCGTAGAATTGTGGTTTCCGTGAGTTTGCATCAGTTTGGGGTGGCTGGGTTAACTTAGGAGATCCAGATTGTTAAATTTTGAGTGATCATTGTTCTGCTTTACATTGACAAACAACATGCATGCTTCTGATTATTTGAAATCAACGTAAAAGTAGAGATTAGTGACAGATATAAGATGGTTCATCTGTTTCGGATTAATAGATAGAAGCACACCTCTTTATTTCTGTTCACTTGGATATAATAGATGGCCAGGACTGAGCCAGAGTGATTCTCCTCTCTTGGGGTACATGGATGGGACAAACTGCTATCATCATATAAAAACACTTATTTTTGCATTGTTTCGTTTAGGTGTTATATCACATATCTGCTTGTTTTGTTTTCGATGATTTTTTTTTTTTTTATCATACTATAAGTTTTTCTTTTGCAGCTTCTTTTGGTGTTTCACAGATTGCCATAGTAGTTACTTGCTATATTTGCATATATTCTTTTTTATCATACTTGATTCTGATCTGACTCCACAAGCTGTCTACTTTTAATAGGATGGAAAAATTCTTCCAAATCAATGTCTTGACACTAACAACGTGAGGTTATCTATGCATTTACTACTCACTAATTCTGACTGCCTTTACTAATCACTAATGCTAACTGTATTTACTAATCGCTAATTCTAACTGCTAACTTTTTCTACATCTTGTGCTTGTAATTGCAATGTTGGAGCAGAAATTTTACGTGTTTCCACACTATTGGAGAACGCGTCCCTTTTAAATCAAAGTGGCCTTGAACATGGTAGTCCACTAACAACGGGAGGATTGTATTCGAATGGAGCAGCTACTGACATGAATGGGTGGACATCAGCATTTCAAGCAGAAGTATGGATACTGACTATTTAACATAACTTACTTACTCTTCATGCCTAATTTACCATCTTGAAAGCTTAGATCAGGTTTTCTCTAACTGATTTTTACTCAACTGTAGATACTTACATTTTTCATACTACTTGGCCCCTATGCTAACATGCTAACTTAATATAATCCCCTTTCAGGCAGTGGGTTCCAAGATGCCATTAAATTCTTTGCTGTGTTCCATGTGTCGAAGTTTGGATAACATGCTAACGCTAATTATCACTAATTTGGCTCCATATTATGTTGAAAGTCTGACAATTCTAACCAGTTCCCATCCTACATCAGAATCTATCAATCTGCTGACTGGTCTAACCAGATTGCTACCTACTTTATGTTTCAGCAACAGTAGCTCTTAGTGAAATCATATTCGATATAGAATGACTTGCGACAAAGCTATGTTTGCATAAACATATTGTTCTTAATTTTTGTACGTTAGATTAAACAGAAGAAGTAAAAAGTAGAACCCACGTGCACAGGAATAGCTGGATGTGTCATCGTCACTCTTTTCAGCATAATCCTGTACTTTTTCAGATCCATCAAACTGTATGCATTGCACAATGGTTTTTACTTTGGCTTGAATTCTGTTAGTTTTCACTTGCTACCTTAGCTACTTTTTGCTCCATTTCCAACACTAATAATCAGAAAATGGGTTCTAAACTTATAATGCGATCAACTTGTGACCATGCAGAGTTCACCAGCTTATAGCTGGCTTGGAGGATCCCAAGGAAGCTCCTCTGGACTTATTGTCAAGAAAACGATGAAGGTCGATATCCCAGTAGACAAATATCCAACAGTAAGTATGCAATTTCACAAATTGTTATACTCTTGAATTGCTGCCATCCTCATCTTGTTTTTATGTACTAGTACAATTTCGTTGGCCGCATCCTTGGTCCAAGAGGAAATTCCTTGAAGCGTGTGGAGGCAAATACGGACTGCCGCGTGCTAATAAGAGGTCGTGGCAGCATCAAAGATCCAGCACGGGTAAACATTCAGATTAGTGCATCTTAATCTTATGGACTTTTTAGTTAGATGTACTCAGAAATTTGGAAAATTGGAGTTTACGTATGAAATATGAACTTATGAACTTGATTCATCATGTATGACTTGTCACTGAAAGCCAGATCAACCCTGGTAGCCTCTGGCTAGGAAAATATGGCTGTTATATAGTTTGTTCCTGCTTAGTTTTCAAATTGTTTTCTTTTATGTGCCTACCAGGTATGAAAGCCCACACTGGCTACCTGGTGCTTCTTTAAAAAAGCACTTTCTTTCTTGAACTTCCGGGAATGGGGCCATCCATCCTTAGATGGCCTAGCTACCTTTATGCATGTGTACATCTAGTGGATTTTCTGTTTACTTTGTGCTATGGGATTGGGGGTCACTTATGCTATTATTTTTCAGGAGGAAATGATGCGAGGGAAGCCAGGGTATGAACACCTGAATGAACCCCTTCATATATTGGTTGAGGCAGAGCTACCTGTTGAAATCATTGATGCTCGCCTGATGCAAGCCCGCGAGATCCTTGAAGATCTGCTAAAGCCTGTGGTATGCCATCAACACCTTATAATCCTTTTAAAACTCTTAGCTTGCTTGCTTTTAGTCCAACCTTGAAGAACCGATACCTGAATAGTTCTTGTTTTCTACTTTGCAGGATGAATCTCAGGACTTCTTCAAGAAGCAGCAGCTACGGGAGCTTGCAATGCTTAATGGCACCCTTCGTGAGGAAGGGATGCAGAGATCCGGTTCAGCATCCCCTTTCCATAACAGCCTTGGAATGAAGAGAGCTAAGACAAGGGGGTAATGAACAAAGTTGCAAGCATCATGAAGGGAGAACCAAATCATCTATTCTGAGACCGATCCTGTGTACACATGGGGGTTTGCCTTGCTGGCTACTGGCCCAATACGGTCTCGCGCCACCAGCATCGGGGCGGCCGTACCTGATAAAAAACATATATCTGGAGTTGTGTTTCCTGCTACTGGGGAGTGGTTATGCGCCATAGGTTGTTGCGCTATATATTGGGCTGTGCAGGGTTTTGTAGCAATGTGGTTTGTGTAATGCTCAATTTGGAGCATTTGAAAGCTCTCGGCTTGTATTTTTATCAGGATAGTATTTAAGGACGCTGTTTGGGATTGAAGCAATGTTCTAACTGTTTATCTGTGGACACGGCAAGCATGGAGGCTTGCCATATTTCATTCGAATCTCGTTTGCTATGCATACTAGTAGAAAACTGACGGCGTTTTCAGTTGCACTTCAATTTGGATACTGCTTTGCTGATGCAGAATAATTTAAGCTAATATGTCGAATGCTGTGAAGTTATGGTTATGCTGAATACCTGAATCACTGTAATCTATTAACGGCTAATTAAGCTACCAACCAATAGCTCTCGTTCTGATAGTTACTAAAAAAGCTGAATACCTGAATCACTGTAAGCTATTAACGGCTAATTAAGCTACCAACCAATAGCTCTCGTTCTAATAGTTACTAAAAAGGTACTAACGTCTCATCTCCAAAATTGAAATGTTCAGACCAGCTACCGGAAAACTGTACACCGATCCACATTTTAGCAGCCAACTCCTGATCGAAGTTGGATTCCTGGCTCCCACAAAGCACGCTTTTGGCGTCTCTTGGTCCTGGCTCATTGGATTCCAAGACAATATCATCACATATAAGCACAAGAACGTCAAATCCACCGTCGTCGAATAGTCAAACAGAATAACTTCAATTTCGCAGTTGCCACCAGAAACATCGAATAGCCAAACTCACTTGCCACAAGCAACAAAGTCTACATTGGACTTCAAAAATTTCTGTGGATCAACCACCACCAAGCAGCTGCTATTGGTTGCAAACTGTCCCAGCTAAGGTCCGACTGATATATTCGACCCATTTCCATTATGGTACGGAAATACAAGACCCATTGATCATATGACAAATGAACATGACCTAGAGAATTAAGGATGCCCAATTACTACAATAGTCCAATTTCATGAGCGACAGAAGCCAAATTTACACCAAGGAGTAGCCTCCACCCCTCTTTCAAGTATTCTCGGCCACAATGTCACACCATCACCCTCCTGGGTTGTGGGTTCCCTTTGCCATTCAAAATTTCTCTATACAAGATAGAATAGGCCATACTTCCCAGAGTTGCATAGCTACAATCACTTGTAGCTAAGCAAAACCGAGTTAATTACATGCATGATCACACGGATGCTGGTGCCATCTGATGCGGTTGTGGTCGGGAGTGTCCGCTGGTGGGCCAACTGGTTGTAGACTTGCTCAAAGATAGGTCGCACATGCACTGCGATCATCTGGTCTGCTGGGTTGATTGCCATGGCAACATCTGTCATCCACTGAACCTTCCGTGACGTATCATTGTGAATGTCAATTGCTAGCTGCTGCAATAAGGCCAGAAGGACCCCCTGGTTAAGAGGTACTGGGGCCATTGCACATAATGCCCGCAAATCAACCTGTAGACAGGGGTATAAGCATCACAAAGCCAAATCAAAGGTTGTTCTAATATGGGGATCTAGGGTCTATCTTAGCTGATCAATTTGGGGGAAGGAAGATACCTGAGAGCACAGCCACGATACTATGGAAACGTCACTCCTTTGAAGAGCCATTGTAAACGCTTCGTCAAACTTGCGTTCAGATATCAGTCTGCTCAGCTCTTTCATTGGATCTAAAGGAGCCTCAGCCTATCAAAGAAAGGAAGGTAGTTTAATGTTTAGATGCATGCTTGTTATTTCAACTCAACACAAAATAATAAGAATATCATTAACCAACCAATAGATATATAACAGATATGAAACTAAATACATGAAAAGTAGCAGACATATCAAAAGAATAAAATGATTTATTGAAAACGAAAAATTGTCTGCATCCACCTCTTGAGGGCCACCCATAGGACCATTAATGGGCTGCAAAGCACTGGGATTATGTGCCTTGGCATTGCCAGAAGTAACAAGTGCCAGTAGCTTGCGATTGCCATCAAGTAACTCTGATGAAAAACTCTGGGTGATTGATGATGCAGAATTGATGGTTTCCTGGGAGTAAGAGAAAAGAAAACAAATACAGAAGTCATTTCTTAGCAGATGGCCTTAAGACAATTATTTGACATACAAGTATATCAAAAGTACGTCCTAAACTTACTTTTAGAGTTAGCGCTAATGGAGTATGTGCAGCCTCAACTTGCTGCTGAATAGCAATGGAGTGCTCAGACATTCCCTTTTGAAAGGCACCATCTACTTGCTCAAACATTGTCTTGCATGCTTGCTCAAATGCTGGAACAAGCAATGATTCAAAGCTAGTACGCAAAGCATCCTGCATGCATCCATTTAAAACCGATCAGTAGACATATCATATCTAAAACAAAGGCATCAAATATCATCTCTCCTGAACATCTGAAACACTGCAAAGATATTAATGCCTAGGAAACAGATAAAGCACGCCATGTTAAGTGGGGAATAATCTGCTGCTTTACAACATCTATATAAAAGGAATATCCATACCTGAAGAGCCTGTTTTCCAGATGTATGGAACTGCATTTGGATTTGCCTGGCAAGTGTAGCTTCAAGTTTTCCAGTAATAGATTTTTCCAGCTGATTGCACACCTTGTCACCCACCCCCTTCTATAAACAAATAATCAATGGGGAAGCATGATCAAATTAAGCAAAATAAACACAGAAGGAATTAACTAACCTGAACTGAATCATAAACAGCAGAGGTTAGGCATTTCTCAATAATAGGTGTAATTGCGCGGGAAACAACAGGTCCAAGTGAAGAAATTTCTTTCTTAAGTGACTTCTCCAGATTAGAAGGTAAGTCCTTATTTATTGAGTTTGTAATGAGAGTAGCCAATTGCTGCATTCGCTCTCTATCAGCCTTCTCACGCTTAGTGTTTTCCTCCTGGAGACGAACCCAAAACGCATCAATATTAGCCTTGATTGATTTCTCTACAGTGCGCCCTAATGATGTCTCAAGTCTTTTGCCCTCCTTTGCAATGGATGCAGGAACCACAGTACTAAGCTGCTTTTCCATGTCCTTCTGCATCCCCATGAGCTGGAATACATACAAGCACAGTAAATAATGATAAAGAAGCCTCAATACTCATATAGTGCTATCACACTGTAACATTTAGTGAAACAGAAAACCATATATAGTTAAATTTTCCAGTCCTGTCCTATGGTAACACTAACCAAGTGTAGCATGTCAAATTTAACTGAGCAGAAATACAAGTAGAATTCATCTTTCTTCCTAAAAAGAAAACAGTCGCTTTGCTAGTTTTGCAAGCTGACAAAAAATGAATCAAGTCGAACTGTTGAACATAATGACCTAAAACTAGTACATAGAATTTAGAATAGAATGGAACTGAACTAAAGTAAAACAAAAATTTCTGCTGTTTTTTCCAGTGAAATCCAGTTTTGCAATGATCTAATTAATCTGAAAGAAACTTTTTCTCAGTGCAGGACATCAGGACCAAGATGAAAACAGCCAGGTGCAAAAAGACCTTGTTTCTGATGGTTAAAGTCGGTAAAAACTTGGCCAGGATAAAAAAGAACAGAAAAGAAACTCTAATACGGTGGGGATGAAGAAACTAGATTTATCTACTTTGCATTCATTTTGAGCTTAATTGTGCTTGCACAAGGTTATCCCTTCTCATGAAAAAACTAGGGAACCTGACCATCTCCACTTTCAGTATAATAATGTTCAAGATTAGCCAGCACTTCTAGAACTGGGGTTTGAAAACTTGAAAAAAAAAATGGCACATGGCTTGTTTGGTACTTCCTCTGTCCACAAAAGAGTGCAATTTTTAGATGCTTTCTTGGTTAAAGTGCCTAAAGCCCTAAAGTACCAAATATATGGTAAACATATATATATATATATATATATATATATAAGGTTATTTCCTACCCTTCTCATGTTAAAATCTCTAGGGAAGATGTATATCTCCAACGAAGTTCAGTATAATCATATGACTGTCTATGATAATATATATGTTAAGTATGCAGGCATACATAGAGTATGTGGTTATACTTATTTTAATACTACAGGGGCATTTTCAAAATATATTAAAAAAATAGGTTCCTTTAAAATATTTTCATAGAAAGCTTTGTTTTAGTATAAATATATAAACATACTGTCCAAACAAAATAAACACATGCAAATTTTTAAAGATGGGAGTAACTTTCTTGGTTAAAAAACCTGCCTAAATATATATATATATACCATATATATATATATATAATATATATATATATATATATATATTTATGACACCAAATAAGTATATTATGAAAATATCAAATCTAATTAGAAAATATCATATCTATATTATATATTTATATATATATATATATATATATATATATAGGTAGTCAAACTTAAGATACTTTAACATAATACTGTGCTAGGATTGCCTTCTTTTCTGGATGGAGTACATGAAGTCAATAAGATATCATAAGGTATTTTCTCAAGCAAAAGCAATCAAACTGTACAATAAGAGTACAGGATGTCCAGAGTCGTTTTTAGAATCATATGATGACTCCCAGTAAATTGTTGCTCTAAACATGTATTTTTTTAGGCATAAACATGTATTTATATAGCATTACAACAATCTATCACTGTAGTGACATTTACTTGCAATCAGTACGAAAGCTAGGATAGAGAGGTTAGGTGGCTTGAATAGCACTCCTCAGGTCGAGGGTTTATCTGTGTGCAAGCAAATTTCAGGCTAGGGTTAAAAATTCCCCCTCATCTGTCCCACACCAAAGGTCAAGGCCAGGGCCAAGATGTGGTCAATCTTGTGTATGGGTAGGGCAGGGTTCTGGGATTTTCTCAACCTGCGTGAGAAGGTCATCTTCTTAATGCAGTGACCAGGGGCTGTCTTACCCCGCAGGTCAGGTTTTTTTAGAGAGAAAGAGGGAGGGAGGGTTGACTTAAGGTCTAAGATTAACTTCCGATATTGGCACTGCAAGCCTACAAACTAGGGCTGCATGAAAATGGTTGTTTTTTTCTTTGAAATAAAAATGTCTGATATGTATAGGCCTGTTCACTGCAGCTACTGCTGCAGTATGTGAACTAAAAACTGTACAATACAACTGCTATAGCTGCAGCCGCTGCAGCTGTGGCTGCAAGCCACAGCGAACAGGCACAATGTTTATTGCAAAATGTTTAGCAATTTCTGTAAAATAAGAAGATAATAAAATAGTAACAAATGGATAATCCGATAATGTATGTGGTATTGTACTTCACTGAGGGCAATGCAAAGTTCATACCTGTTGCAGCATCCCTTGTGTGGCAGCAGCTTCAGGTAAGGAGCTGACAGGTAGGTATGTGGAGCTCAAAGGCTCATGTGACTCTCTTGAATTGAAAGCACTCACAGGAGGTGATGGCTGACCAGATGTTTGAGGGTGCAAAACTTTCTCCTCTTTTGTAAACGAAGATGATTGCTCCCTGGAAGCACTCTCAGGGATTTCCACAAACTTCTTTAGAACATTTTCATCAGTGACACCACTCCGGTCTGAAGTCGGTCGATCAGATGATGACTGTGATTCTTCCACACTGTACTTATCAGTTGTAACTGAGCGTTCACTGATCATTTCAACAGTTTGCTCCAAAGAACTCTGAGTTTTTTCCACATTCTCACAAACAATCTGAGTTTCCTTGACAGTTTCAAGACCCAAATTTTGATCAGGTTTACTCTCATCAAAATGCTTTGGTTCCACTTCTGCAACCCGAGAGCTTCTGCTGGACACATCTTGACTTTTTCCTCCATCAGATTTAGAAACATCATTATTTTCAGCAGACGAGAGAGTGCCCGCGATAATTTCAGATGGAGTAACCAAGTGTGTAGCATTCCCTCCAACCTGAAACATCAAACGGGGATTTGGAAGCATTGGAACATCACTGTGACTGTCTCTTGGCTCATCTTTTCCTAAGATATCCTTTCTCATGGGCATGGGTGTATCTTGTCTTTTCAAAGCATCACGCTCCTTGTTTCTGTTTGTTGTATAGTCAAAAGCTGATTGATCTATATCACTAGTTACAGGTGCTGGTCCCTGATCCAGGAACCTCCATCTTTGGTGCAAGAGGTGCAGATGGAAGAGGCATGGAACCATCACCTTCTGAGTATGCAAGCGGTGGAGCTGATGGTTTCAGATCAACCTCTGCAGATAGATCACGAGAAATAACTACTTCTGAACTAACAGAAAGATTTAAAAATTTAATAAAAAATGCAACTGCATTACCTGCAGACTGGTCAGCAGTTGGTTGTTTACTCAAAGCACTGACAGAGTAGGAGTCTGTGAAACTAGTTCCTGTAGATGACTCTGTTCCTGCCATTTCCAGAGGTGCCTCATAAACACGGGAAATAGCAGGATCTCTTCCAAACCCAGTACTATCAGCTGTAGGAGGCGAACAGAGTGATAACTCTAGACCATATTGCTGAATGGCCATAGTTTGAACACAATAGACTTGAACAACTTGTTCACCATCTGGTTGGCTTTCGTGTGTTCCGGTGAGGCTTAATATAGGCATTGCAACTGTGAAATCTGCTATATAGTCTAAGCGAGTAGAGGCAGGATCTGGGCCATACTCAACATGCACAGCATAAATAGCATTCTTTTTAGCATTCGCAAGCAAAATCAGGCTAGCTTGAGGCAGCACTGCAACCTGGTTGAAAAATGCCTCTTCGACTCTAGGTTCCAGAGAACTAACGAGTTCCAAGGTCTGAGTACACTTCCAAGTCTCAGAATCACTTGGCAACAACCAGCCATCTTCATTAGTAGAAGCCCAAATTTTAACTTCTCGATTCAGAGGACCCTGCACCATCAACAAAAGGTGAAAACCATGGTGAAGACATCTAATTAAAACACATAAAAAGGCTTTTTTCTCATGGAATATTTAACAGTATAACTCAACATTCTTATGTCTTTCCTAAAAGGAACAACATGGATAAAATTTTCTCCAATGTATCAAACATTTCATAGATTACCCCCAATACTAGTACCCCATTCAGGGTTTATTTATATTTGAAAATGTACTATGACACTGGCATACTGCCATGAGACCTTTTAACTGAAACAAGAACAAGGACTCGATCTTTGGTTGATGCATGTAGTATGAAATTGTATTAATAATGCAGTACAGGGGCACTCATTTATTATTTAGCAGTAGGAGTTTCAAGCTGCTGAATCAATAGTTTGTCTGACAATAACTTGACAGAAAAATTTCCAAATCAGACATAAAAGAAAATCACAAGCTTAAAAGAAAATATGAACATAACAATAGATTGGCAAAGTTTAAACATATATATAAGACCACATACCGCTGTAATTAGATTTATATGATTTGGTCGTTCAGGTGCTGTAAGAAAAGCAACTGAATAAACAGCTTGACCATCATGGGGCTTAAAAATTGATAATGGCACTTGTTTGCGATCATCCCAGATCTTAACCTGCAAAGATAAACAATATACAGCATAAAAGGTCTAGAAGAGAGGCATGGCACACCTCTAGAGAACACTTTTCCTAGCATGGAAATTTTTGGCCAGCAAGGCATAAAACAATGCAATGGTTTTAAGGCAGCTGGTACTTTTTCTGTGAATGCTAACCCTCAATGCATGGGAGATTTTCAGGTGTCACAAAAAAAAAATGTCGTACTTTTCATGCTTTCTTCCCAATACAATAGTTTTTGCAATATAAACATTGCAAATATACAGGACAACTGCATTCTACCTTTTTCAAGTGGATGTGAAGTTCCAACATGTTTACAAATTGTATAGTCGAACCTAGTCGTCATGGAACCAACTAGGCAAGTAATCATGATTAGTTATCGACCAGATCAATTAGTTCAGCCTAGTCATCCATATAGTCGCCCTATATATTTCAGGACATATACATAGTATATATAACTATATAGTCACCCTAGGTATTTTATTCAGGACATATACAAATAGTATATATATATAGTTGGCCTATATATTAACACACAAATATAACAATACTGAATTTTGTTCGGTAATTAGTATTAGATACTGGGTGTAGCATCCAGAAGCTACATCCAGACTCATTAGTTGCTAGTTGATTTTGCACTGTTCCACATCTGCACATAATCACAATAGCAGTACAGCACCTAATGATGGAGTATCAGCAAGCAGGAAGAGTAGCAGAGGGGCAGCGGCGCTAGCGCTGCAGAGTGAGGGATAGGGAGGGAAGAAGATGGAGGGAAAGGGTACACTCAGAATCAGCAGTCATCAAGAAGAGGGGTGGCGGATTCACCACAGGAATGGCGTTGAATGAATAACACGCAGGAGATGAAGAATGGCAAGTTGGGTTCGAGGAAAGGAGGAAAGGCGGAAAGGCATGCGGGAAATGAAGAATAGAGTGCGGGGAAGGAATTGTGGCAGCATGGGAGAAGGAAATCAGTACTGCCTCTGTGCTCTGTGCTTTTTTGTGGAGTCTGGGCACACTAAAGCTAACCTAAGACGACAAATTGGCAGCCCAATAGCTCATCTCTAAGCCCAGTTGAGCAGGCCCACGAATATGACAGGCAGCCATAGATTCAGTCCAGTCATCCCCCTCCTAGTCGGACTACCTAATCACGATTAGGCAATGACTAGTCGGACAACTAGGTTTCTAGTTGAGCTAGCTGCTTCGGTGACCGACTCCAGAGACCGACTAGGCCTACATGACTAAGGGACGACTTGTAAAAACACACTAAGGTACAAAGATGAACATATAAGAATATGATGGCAGTTCAATTATACTAATAATGTCTTGGAGGATATCGTAACTTCGTAACATATATAGCAGGGCATACTGTTAAATGGCTAGTGTCTGGAAGATTCCCAAATTGTATGGAGGGGTTTAGAGTCTAATAATACATATTCACATTTGAGCTTATAGAACAGATACAGTGCTTAACGAATTGACTATTTCTATGGTAAATTCTGAGTAAGCTTAAGATACCATTCAAATCAAAAGACTGCAGTTTTGCACAATATTCAATGATGGAAGTAGTAAGTTTAGTACAAACCGTGCCATCCTTGGATCCAGAGGCCAGGCGGGTGCTCATCCATTGAGATATGGACAAATCAGTCACATCACCATCATGCTTACCAACTAAGCGAACACCATCAATAAGCTTTTCAAGATGACATCTAACAGGTTCTTCTGCAGTAAAGTCTTTTCCTCTACCCACTTTAGTTGTGTCTATTCTTAAGACACAGTTCCCAATTCCAACAAACAGAATCTCCTACAGGATACAGGTTTAAGTCACTTTGTAAGTTGATGTGGGGAAAAAAAAAAAAACAAAAATAACTAGGTGTGATGTAAGGCTTTACTTGCTTATGAGAATGCCAACATATCCTTGGATGGTAAGTTTCAGCCTCGCCTACAATCTGGATGGCGATTTCAATCTTTCCAGTAATTTGTGGTTTATTTTCATCATCAGGTCCTTCATCGATCCTCCACACATATATTCGCCCATCAACGCTCGCACTGCAGAAGAACGGATTAAATTAGGACGTGGAGACTGTAGTCTACCAAAAGTAATAATATATATACTACAAGCAACAAGATAAATTCCAAAATGCAATACTAGATAGCCAGATAATATCCAGCAAACAGATCACTGGTTAGTGCAGTAGTAACTGAACATCCCATCATTTTGTATTAGTACCTTGCCAAACGATGGACATCCTCAGCAAAGAAAGCCATGTCTGTCACCCTCTGCGGCAAAAACAGAATGGCAACAGGATACATCAAACAAATGCAGTCGTGTGCTGAGTAAAATTAATGAATCCACAAGGGAAAAAAGGAGCACATAAACATATAAGAAAACTAACAAAAATCAGCATACAAAATCACTAGCATTTTATTCAGTGCCTAGAATTGCACAATGTATCACACATCTCATCATCTGTGTTATTAAATGTTATTAAACCAAGATTTATGTGGATGAGTCGTGTGCACGAGTAGTAATTCACTGAGAAAAGAATGGCTACATAGACAACTGTTTTCTTCAAACCCAGCTCACTAGATTAGAAACAAGTGTGTGTGCTCGCAAAAAAAAAAAAAAAAAAAATTGTTTCAGCCCTATTCTAACATACAAGCAGACTGAAAAAACATATTGAGCCACCCTGCTAGTCTGTCCAAGATGGTTAACTTATCAATCTCATAATGGAATCAAACTAAAAAAAAAAGGATTCAACATAAAACTAACAGTCTATATATTATGAAACCTTACACAACACACGCAGCTGAGCATGGCACAAGAAAACAGGCATGCATCAACATGCTCAGTTAAAAACTATGCAACTATCTCATATTCTCATGGCAATAGGTTTCTCTTCAAGTTTTTACCACAAGGTCATGTCACTTTCAACTCAGTTCGACCATGTACATCAGGTGAAACTGCTGGCCAGTCAAGTCTGAACATTTATACACAATGAGTCAATGACTATATCTCTTATTAATCTGCATGCGCATACCTGTGTGTGACCACGAAGGAGTGAGCGCAGTGCGGTATTGATGTTCAGCACACGGATGTTACCGAGCTTGAGCCCATACACGATGTACGTCCGGTTCACAGCGATCTGTCTGCCCAGCACGAGCCCCGGATCCGATGTGTACTTGGTAATCGGTGTTACCTCCAGCTGTGGTGGCTGCGCCTCCCCAGGCAGCCTCGAGTCAACATCGTGCACCGCTCGTTCCCCGGTCCCAAGTAACCGTCCCCTGGGCACCTTGCTGCTGGTGCTGCTCAGCATCCTGGCCGGTGGGGCGGATGGCATCGCTGGGAGCGGCTGCGGTTGCGCGAACTCCGACGTGGGCGGGGGCATGGAGACGGCGGTCTCGAGTTGGGTCGGCCCGGAGTTCCCGAGCAGCTGCATGAGGCGCGCGCCGGGGTTGGGGCCCGGGGCGGCGGCGTTGGGGTTAGCGTTCGGGTTGGGGTTGAGGTTTGGGTTTGGCATGGGGAAGGAGACAACGGGGCGGGGCATGGCGTGGGGGTCCTGCGGGTAGTGGAGGTAGGGTCCGCGGTGGAAGGGCGGGGTCACCGGAGGGTAGGAGTAGGGACCGGACGGCGGCGGCGGGCCCGCCGGGCCTCCGGCGACGCCGGGGAACATGGGATTGGGGGTGCCGGTGGGCATGGGGTTCGGCGGCCTGAAGAGCTTCCCGATCTCGAATGGTGGATTGGGATTAGGGTTAGGGTTTCCGTTCGGAGACGCCATGGGAGGCGGCTCGGGAGAGGGAGAGGAGGTGGCAGTGGAGTAGATCTGAACTGGGGGAGGGAGGAGGACGAAGTGGAGGTGCGTGGAAGGGCAAAGTCTAGGTGGAGTGGACGTGCTTGCCTTTTCGCGTTGCACCCTGCCATTTGACTTTATAGCAACGAAGGCCATGCATGTTTAGTGCTGCTGTTGTGTATGTAAATAAAAAAAAAGAAATCAGTACTCTTATAATTTGGAAATCACTAGCAAATTGAAATATTATGTACCTGATTATAAGTCAAATTTAAAATATTTTAAGTTTGATCAAAATTATATACAAAACATAAAGATTTATGATATTAAATATTTTTATATATATGCGATGAAAATATAACTAATAAAAAATCTAATGGTACTTAGTTGGTGTCATAAATGCTACTATTTTATTAATAGATTTGGTAATTGAAAAACTTTATATGATTACATTTTTTTCTTGGGTCTTGACCCTCTTACTCCATTTGGGCAATGGTAATGTTTGTTGCTCAGCTCAACCTTAAGTTGTTTCATTGAACAATTGGTGCTATGGTCAATTGAATAGTGGTTATAGTCTACAAAATCTGTAGCCACAACTTGGATCAATAGGATTAAAATACTGCCAACCTTTTATGTGTCAATCGTGAAGCACTAGGGGATTAAAAGAGACAAAAATTATTTCTTGAGCACTATGCCCAGCCATAAGCATGAGGTGCACCACAAGAATTTTTATCATATTGCTCACTTGTACAATGTTTAACAGTTTAAGGTGCACCTTAAGAGAGACATTTAATGCATAAGGTGTTAAGGTCATCTTTTATTATAGTGTAGCTGCCCTTGGAGTATTGGATAAACATATTTGACACAAAAATGCATCCTACTTCAATAAATCTAGCATATGAAACTAAAAAGAGGAAAAATCATTTGATAATATAAGGAGCAAATAAGAATTGAAAAGGTACTAACTTGGCATATGGGGTTCAAATATAATTTTTTATGTGCTACTCCATTTTAGAATTATAGTTAACTCTTGTTTTATTCTAAATCAAACATTTATAAACTTGACGACAAATTTAATAAATAAGTCATTGACATAATAATACACATGCTATCCCCCTTTCTTTTAAATTATATAGTTTGCTCTTGTTTTATCATAAATCAAGCTTTTCTAAGTTTAACAAAATTTATAAATGAAATCATCTGCATAGTTTCATTAAATTTTCCCTTGAATGTGTCTTGATAATGTCTTTATTTGGATTTGTAGATGTTAATACATTTTTCTAACAAAATGATCAAGTTTCAAAAAGTTTGACATAAGATGAAGTTAAAATAAACTATGATTTGAAACATATGGTAACCTCTGTGTGCATTTTCCATGTGAAACACCATCACAATGAATTTGATAAAGCACTATATAAATGGTAACATGATTTTATTTGTACAAATATGAAAAAAGAAATTCACTTTCTACTAAAAATTAGTTCGATCCAAAGGGATGGAAAAAGGCAAGGATGGAAAAAGTCAAACAGTCGTCTTTTTCAAAGTACATAGTACGTAGCACTTTTGTCCATTGATTGACTCAGAGGCTCTCCACATCCTTCGTCTAAATAGCCGGTCACTGGAGGTGCCGCGTGCAATTCCCGTCGCCTTTCCAAGTACAGTAGATATTGTTTTCCAATCTCTACTCTCTAGTCTAGAAGAGATAGATAGAAGGGGAAAAAAAGAAAAGAAAAGAAAAGAAAGAAACCTCTGCTTCTGCTGCGTAGGTTTCCGATCGAGGTCAAGCGGGCTCTCGTTTAACTATTCCGAGGCCGCATCGGACGGGGCAGCTGGACGCCGCCGAAGAGCAGAGGTGCCGTGGCCGTACGATTCGCTCGGGCGGAGATGGCGGCGCGCGGCGCGGTGGGATGGTACGGCAACACGTGCGCGGCATGCAGCATGCCCCCCGAAGCCGCCACACGATCCGGCCTCTCCTTTCGAGCGCAGCAGCCGCCAGACAGAGGCCAGAGCCAGGTCCAGCCGCGGCTCTGTGTGCAAAGGCACCTCCTGAATCCTGATCATCTGATACGTTCCCATCATCCCATGTGATAATCTGATGCAGCTCCCAAGTAATTAAAAACCCCCTCCGTCTCTAAATAACCCCCACGCTGGCGACGCCTCCTCGGGCTCCACGCGCGAGAAATAAATCGACAATTTTAATAAATAATAAATATCATTGATTAGTATCATAATTATGGCGGCCATGGCAAGCCTCGAAAGATTTTGGATCTAGTTTTTTTAATAAAATTATTTAAAAATATAAATATATTACACGTATTTTCTATAAAATCGCCTCTCCCCGGCTCCAGCTCAAATTTGTCTCTCTCTCCCCCCCCGGTCTCTCCCTCTCGCGCCGCAACGCCGCACCGCATCCTCCCGGCCGCCCTATGCTTCCCGGATGCACTTAAAAATGGGACGGAGGGAGTAATCCGATGTCCAAACAAAAGGATGCAATTTCATCTACGTTCCCACATCCCATGACTAAACGCAGGACTTTCTGACGCACGGCGGCACGGGAGATGAATGAATCTACGCGACCATTTCAACAAACGTGTTGCCGTTGATGGCTTGATCCGCTGGTTTTGCATCCTGGAAAAAGAGGTTCCAGTCTGGCTCACGCCGCACTACGGCAGAAGGAACTTGGCATGGCTGGAGGCCTCCGTCCTGAAGTCAAAAGAGTCTCATGCAAATTCAGTAAGGTGCCGCCTGTCGGCCTATGATTGATGGATCCTTTTTTCCCCCGGCAATATGATTGGCTATCTTCTCTCTTGACGCCTTTGCTCGCTTTTTGGTCTTGTTCGTTTGTTTTCAAAATCATCCCTTCTGGTCTTCTTTATTTTGGTATGAAAATGAAACGGACATGTATTCATGCATGGGGCCAATTCTAGACTAATAATAAGAGCTAATAGAGGTTAATCAGTGGTTAGAATCCATTAGTTTTTATACCTATGTTAATCTTTTAGGTAGACAAGCCCTGTAATCCCTCATACAGTGATGACAAAGTACGGTAGGATACATAAAGGATGGTTGACGAATTGTTTGAGCTAGTCTTGAGATGAGATAGAGATGGAACCACAGTTGGTCTCAGTTATTCGATCATCATGATACGATGACAACAGCAAACTGCAAGTAATTTGCAAAAAAAAAAAAAAAAAAAAACTACAAGTAAAGTAGCTTTATTACCCACTTTTTCCATCAGCGCTGATCAAAGCAAATTAGTTTTGATCAGCTGATAATTTCAGCCTCCTCAAAAGGAACAGTTGGGTGTGCGACTAGCATGTAGCGACAGTTACTTTATTTATATGGTTTATTACATCAATCAAAGACGGAGACGAGCTTGACCTGTCATTTATTTTAAACGAAGATACTGGAATAAATCTGCAGTGACGATCTCATGTCCATCCAGTCTCTTCAGGTAGGCAGCACTTGGTTGCAGAAAAACGTACATGAAGGAGAAGGTGAGATCCAAGCTGATGCTATACTTGTTCTTGTCTCGCGATTTCACTTTCTGTAGAAAAGGCATGATCTAACTACTTTTATTATTAAACAAAGATCCTCAATGTTTTGACTAGCATTTCCTTCAACATGGTGGCTCACAAAAGGGCACTCGACAGACGACAGGGTAACGCAAAAATTTACAGAGACACACGGGCCAAGAAGAATCGTTAGGGTAAAGGAAACAAAATGGATAGAACCACAGCTGCTTGATAGGGACAGAGCCTTCTTCAGCCTTCCGGATAGTAACGGGAGGTGTTTCATTTTCAAATGCCAAGGTTTACTCCGCTGCAGGATAATGGATATATATTCATGTGGGCTATATTAATCCTGGATATACGTCAAATCATGGCAGCCGAAAGCGCGCAGATTGAGCTACAGTACTTGTCACAGACTTGACAGCCAAACCACCTTGGTCGTGGCCATTCTGAATGGACAGCAGTTTGTTTTGAGAATATAAACGGTGTCGCTATCACCACCAAATAAACGACCAAACGCTGTAATTTCCTCCATCCTCAACTCCGGCCTCGTGCTTGGCAGCGCACCTAATCTTGTCTGCACGCCATGATGTCTGATCTGATCAAGTAAAACTCCCTCATCATTTGTTGACCAGTGCTTCTTTGAATTTAAGCGTGGCATGGTAACATGGTGGTCGCCACCGGAGCAACCAGAGTCTAGTGCACGAGAAAGAGGGCGGACCCCTGCACTGCTCCACACACAGCACTACATGGCCATTGTCATCCGTAGTCCAACTCTGAAAAGAAGAAACTGCTTTTCCATCTTTCTTAACCTTACAAGAGATGTCCACAAATCTACATATTTAAACCGAGTCAATTTTTAGTCAACATTTTTTATATGAGATTATTCTTTTATTGCATCTAGCATCTATTATGTGACTTAAAATTTATTTAATTTAAATAAATTAAGGTTGAGTCAAGTTAATCTAAACGAAGATAGCTATTTCATTATTGTTGGTACGGATGGGTATAGCTGACTGCATAGCAAGATACATGCCTGTTGCATCATATTTATCTTTTGATATAATATTGATTATAAAAAAAAAATTCACATATATAATAATATATATTTTTTTTAGAGGTCAGTAGTTTCTGCACCCGCCATTCCATGTATCCTGGTTGTCGACTCGTTGTCTATCCCACAACACAGCTTCAAAATGCTAGCTCTGTCTGTGTAGACGTCTGTTGTTCTTCTTAAATTGTCACTTGCGTTGATTCGCTAATCCATCACCATCGTCCAACCCTTATGACGAATATATGATTGATCCAACGTAGCTTGGTTGCTTCTGCTTGACAAGGCGCCGCGTCCGCGGTTGCTTCTGTGGTCTGTCGGATAGAACTCCGAATCTGAAGTGGCGTCAAAATCTGAATCCTGACAGGACGTGCCATGTGCAAGCTCGATCAGGTATCTAAAGCTGTGTTACAACTATCCCTTTTTGAGTTTTGAGGTGTATTCCTTCGGATTATCATGCACTGTGCCAGTGTTTGATAATGACGCATGCGGTTGTTTATAGTCGGAAACATGCTGGGTTTCGAGTCCACTGTCAGGCTCGTCCGCTGGACAAGGCGAGGTTTGCTGAAATGGGAGCGGAGCTTCCGAAGCTCCACAAGACCAACGAAGTCCCAACAACTCCCAGGTACTCTAAACGGGCCGGCAGAGTTAGAGGCCGTAGTTGGGTGGCGGCCCAAAGACAACCAGGTTGTAGGGCCGTCCGAAACTCCACGGATATTGGGCTTGTTTGGATTGGTGCGTGGAGCGCGGCTCCCACGCATCCGATTTCCTACTGCTGGGCCAAGATGGCTTGGCTGGGTGGCCGCAATCTGAACGGCCCCACGCTTTGGCAAGACCGTTTGATGGACGCACGGTTCTGTGCAAGTGTTCCTCGTTCAACAGTGATGCTCATACACCGACCAGCGGATCACTGGACCGTGGTTGACGTACAGACTTTGTGCAGCAGCTCCTCGTACCGCAGGAATGGCAGGCTCATGCTCTGCACAAAGCCTGTGCGCCTGTGTATTGGGCAATCAACCACGGTCCAGTGATCCGCTGATCGGTATATGAGCATCACTGTTGAACGAGGAACACTTTCACAGAACCGTGCGTCCATCAAACGGTCTTGCCAAAGCGTCTCCGGTCATGGTCAAGAACGCATCGCTCTTTCACTGTGCACTCTGAGCCTGCAAGCGCGAGACCTCAGGGTACGGTACTCTTAAGTCACGTACAGTGCGTGTACCATCTACAAAGAACCAAAAAAAAAAAAGCTAAAGCCTCCTTTGGAATGGAGGTGAAACAAAGAAATTTTATAGAATTAAAATTCCTAAGGATTTTTTTCCTAAAGATCTTTTTGGCATATAGAAAAAGAATGAGAAATGATCTTATGGAATGCTGCCCTATGATCTAATTCCATAGGAAAGTTAGTATGAGTTACCTCATGGAAAAATTCCTGTGGGACAAGCTAGCTTCGCTTTGTACTTGAGAACATGCATCTTGTGACATGCAAAGCTAGGAATTAAATTAGATCAAAATATTATGGTGTACGGACCATTCAAATTTTTATCTTGAGAACATGCATCTTGTGGGTCCAACTTCACATTTCCTATATTTTTCCTATAGCTTACCAAAGGACATATCTTTTTCTTTCCTACATTTTGAATTCCCATAGGATTGCACATGTATGTCATGTGAATCCTATGCTTTTCCTATTCCTATAATTTTTCTACCCTATGTTCCAAAGGAGACCTAAAAGGCCAGATTACTCTCTCCATCTTAGAAAACACGTAATCCTAAAATTCAAATCTTATCTTAAAAAATATGTAATCCTAAGTTAATATTAGCTTTTTTAGCAATAAAATGGGATCAACTTTTTTGGGTGAGACCCATCCAATAGAAAAAGCAACCATGTGCAAATGCTAAAGAAACCAACCAGTGATTCTATGCGTCTAGTGAAACTTTTCAGATAGCTTCTAGAAGGATAAACATGAGCACATGTATAATGTCACATGTTTACTATTTTTATAAAATATCTTAAAACTGAGATTTACATGTTTTATTAGACGTAGGGACTGCTCATAACCAATTGAGCAAGTCAATGCCCTCACATTACTGGACTTCATAATTCAAATCTTCCTTGCCTCATTTTATCATTTTAAATTGTGGCTACTCCTCTCTCCATCCCTAAATTAATTAAATTTTAGAATTGTATATGCTAAGTCAAACTTTCTTTTTTTATCAGAAAAATATTAAAATATATGACATAGAAAATTATAATAAAAATATATCTCATATTGTATTTAACTATTCTAATCTTGTGTCATAAACATTAGTGCATTTCTATATAAATTTTCGTTAATTAAATTTGAAAAAGTTTGACTTAGAACAGTTTGAGATGTTTTTCAGGATATATATGGAGGGAGTAGTAGCTACGAATAGATAGTGGTGTGATGATTGACTGATTGGTCCAAAGCTGGTCCAAAGCTGCACTGCTGTGTCTCCGTGGCCGTGGGTTGTGTAGCCTAAAGCTAGTGCGCAGGCCTGGCCCGTGAGGCTGTCACCACCAGCAAGCACCTCAATTCCGCAAGAGCCAGACCATCAGCCGAACCCGGAGGCCGCCTCGCGCGCGCCACCCACGGATCCGTGACGGCGCAATCCATCTTCCTCCACGATTCCACCCGGCTCCAATGGCTCCAAGCCTGCAAAGAAGACGCTACGCGTGCGTGCGTTTCTTCTCCCTCGCGCCGGATCGCATGCATGCACGACGGCATGAGAGTCCCGTTTGGACGCATGCCGCTACCCAACCACCGCTGTCCTCCTCCCCCCGCTTGGCGCTTGGCCTTTATCCCCCCGCCACGCAGACGGACGCGGCGGCAAGGCTGGCTGCCACCGGAGCGCCTTTGGCGTACGCGCCTCGCCTCGCCTCGCCGCCGAAAGTGGGACTGGGACGGCTCGGCTTTTATACATTCCCCGTCCCCGCACGCATCGACGTCGTCAGGTACTGTACGTGGCGTGACCGTGACAGTGACACTAGGCCTGTGCCGTGTGCATCCCGATAGCGCGCGAGAGCCGAGAGCACACGATCGATGGCGCCGCGCGCGGCGAAGCCGTCGTGGCTCGCGGACGCGCTCCTCTTCGCCGCTGGCGCCGCGGCGGCCACCGTGGCGCTGCTCGCGTTCGCCAACCCGTTCGCTCAGCCGGAGCGATACTACGACGACGCCGGAGCAGCCCTGTCCTCCGCCTCTGGCTCATCATCCGTGGGCGGCGGCGGTGGTGGTGGTGCCGCCGCCGCCGCCCGCACGTTCTACGACGACCCGGCGCTGGCGTACACCGTGGACCGGCCCGTCACGGGGTGGGACGAGAAGCGCGCCGGGTTGGCTGCGCGCGCACCCGGAGTTCGCCGCCGGTGGCGGCGAGGGCGAGGAGCGCGTCCTCATGGTGTCCGGCTCGCAGCCGACGCCGTGCCGGTCCCCGGGCGGCGACCACGCGCTGCTGCGGCTGCTCAAGAACAAGGCCGACTACTGCCGCCTCCACGGCGTGCAGCTGCTGCACAACATGGCGCTGCTGCGGCCGTCCATGGACCGGTACTGGGCCAAGATACCGGCGATCCGCGCCGCCATGCTCGCGCACCCGGACGCGGAGTGGGTGTGGTGGGTCGACTCCGACGCCGTGCTCACCGACATGGACTTCCGCCTGCCGCTGCGCCGGTACCGCGCCCACAACCTCGTCGTCCACGGCTGGCCGAGCCTCGTGTTCGGGGGAAGCTCATGGACCAGCCTCAACGCCGGCGTGTTCCTCATCCGGAACTGCCAGTGGTCGCTCGACTTCATGGACGCGTGGGCCGCCATGGGGCCCGACTCGCCGGAGTACCACCGCTGGGGCGCCGTGCTCAAGGCCACGTTCAAGGACAAGGTGTTCGACGAGTCGGACGACCAGTCGGCGCTCGTGTACATGCTGCGGCAGAAGCACAAGGGCGGCCGCCGGTGGCGGGACAAGGTGTTCCTGGAGACCGACTACTACTTCGAGGGCTACTGGGCGGAGATCGTGGGGCGGCTCGGGAACATGACGGAGCGGTATGAGGCCATGGAGCGCCGCCCGGGGGCTGCCGCGCTGCGGAGGCGGCACGCGGAGAGGGAGCACGCGTCGTACGCGGCGGCGAGGACGCCGCCCTGGCCGGGGCCGGGCTGGCGGAGACCGGGGTGCACGGGTGGCGCCGCCCGTTCGTGACGCACTTCACGGGGTGTCAGCCGTGCAGCGGGCAGCGGAACGAGCACTACTCCGGGGACAGCTGCGAACAGGGCATGCGCCGCGCGCTCAACTTCGCCGACGACCAGGTGCTGAGGGCGTACGGTTTCCGGCACGCCGGTCCGCTCAGTGACGATGTGCAGCCACTACCGTTCGATTACCCTGCAAAGGCAGTGACTAGCTGATCGACGTGAATTTGCGGCCGTTATTACTAGCGACTCCTTGCATTGCATTGCATGCATCTCGCATGGTCGCATACAAAAACCTTTGCTGTCTAGTTGCTCCTTTCTGGGCTTGATAACTTCAGATGGAGTAATTCGCTTGTTCTGGTTACAGTTTAACTAAATCACAATAGCCTTCACTAGTGATTCTCAATCAGAATATACAGAATATTAAGGTACGACACCGCTGACCGTCCTACTCCTACGACTCGGTTCTACCACCGTGATCGAATGCACTTCTGAAACCTAGAACCAAAAACCAAACATGGTAACAAACCCGGAAATACAACGGATAAGTTGAGACTCAAGTGAGGCACAATTCAACGGATGGAAAGAGTCATCAGCATCATTGTTCAAGCAGTAGCCACAAGTGCAGACAGTACTCATCAGTTCGAGTAGATTAGTTCAACCACTCAGCTGAATCTGCACTTCAGCAGTTAGACATCCTAGAGGAGTTTCATGCAGCAGCACATGCTACGTTTTTTTATATACACAACATGTTTGCAGTTTGCAGATTCCACGCTCCTTGATCAGCAAAGACAGCTGCTTCCGATTCTGGAGAGATAAAGGCCAATAAGAATGGTGTACAATCAAGATATATGTGTTTATTCAAATCAAATATCTGAAGCATGGGTATTACTATTATCGATCTAGCTCCATTGGAGATTCACTTAGCAGCTTTTATGTTTGCGAGGGCAGCAAGAACCTCAGTGACTGAACCTTCGGTAGCTGACCTATTAGCCTGGAACAACAAATTTTGGTTCTGAAAGAGTTACATGTTGCCACAATGGTACATTCAAAATGCCAAAATACTGTAGTGCCCAGAAATAGGCTGACCTTGAGAGATGGCACTAGTGCATAAACCTCTTCAACGGTCTCAGGCCCAATGTTTGCTATCATGCATATCTGTTGTCCGCACACCACAATGGTGGAGTCAGATGAGGTTAGTGCTACACAAAAAGAAAAGGAACAAGAAATGAGTAACAAACCTCTCCATCACTGACCCCACATTTTTTAAGAGGTCTGCAGCAACCAGTTAAGGAACTATACTGATACGTAAAATAGTATGACTCTCAAATAAGATGCAATTTCTAATATCTCTAGAGTAAAAAATAAATGATTAGGATACTCAATGGCTTGTTTCACAGAGCTTGCAGTGGTGAAATGATTTCCATCTTTTGCATACTGGAAAGCTTTGTCAAATGACCTGCAGAAGAAGCAATAAGATAGAGTAAACAGTAAGACAGACAGCTAAGAGATGCTCACACAGATAAAGAATAAAACAGGTCATAAACAGGAAATATTATTCTTACTCAGGAATTTTGATCTTGGGGTCCTCTGATAGTATAGCCATGTGCTCGTGAATTTCTTGCAATAGTTCAGCTGCTTCACAGTTCATTAGCATTCTAGAATTCGGAGGGATATCTACAAGCAAATACGCATGTGTTCGCATGAGAAGGCAGGATTAGTTTACAACTTTACATGGTTCATTTAGAGATAATAATGCCTCATGGAAATCAGATTATTGTGGATTTCAGAATGGCATATATACCACTTAGAACATCAGACTCCCTTTACAATTTACGCAACATTTCACTTAATAATCATAATATTACCATGTGCCACTTACAAGCCCATAGAATATGTGGTGGGAGTGGGACACACAAATATATAACTAAATTGTCAAGTACATTTTACTGAACACCTTATAGTGCATACATCAACAAGCAAAAAATTGCTAACGACACCTACCCATTATCACCCTTTTGAAAACAGACACTACCAAGAACCAGCTGACTGAATAAACATGATCAGTGCCAGCATATCAATTATCAAATACTCCCTCCAAGCGGAAATGATCTATGTATTTTAACCAGAAAAAGTCTTTCGAAGTAGATTTTGCCACAAGATTTCTCTTGTATTATAATGTCAATTGCTAAAGGCAACATAATCTCAAAACCACTTTGAATACAAATGTATTGATGCAAATTTTATGCATTACATGTACATATAATTGAACTAATTGATGATCAATGTCTGTAAACTTTGACTTCCCCTAGTTAAAATAAATAGATCATATCTGGAGTGAAGAAGTAACTGTGTGCATGTCCATTAACAAGATGCTAATAATACCATGCCCCATCTCTGTCTGCATGGCATAAGTATCAAGCATGTGACCAATTTAAGAGCAATAATGACAAGATATCCAAATGGGAGTGGAAAGATGATTTTAAGCAGAAAATTCTTCAGGGAAAAAACAAAGCCACTAATAGCTTCTTTTTTTGACAGATAGATGGAAGAACATTTAATCAACTGTAGATAACAAGATAGAAGTGGAGGCAACAAACAAAAGACAGATGCCAAATCTTTTACAAAGGACCATCAAGTCGTACAATAAATAGCTTGATTGTAAAGAAATGGTGATGGTATTTGAGAAAAAAATAAATAGAGATACGGCGATAGGGAAAACACCGTTGAGTTCACATACAAACTCTTCATGACCCTAATTCTCAATGTGAAGAACAGAGACAACAGAACATGGAAGAAGTCCCAATGCCGATGAGCAGCATGGGTATGCTGCTGTTTTGTGGCCCCAAAACTCTCCCTGAATGTGTTGAGGTACTAAAATGAACCTATGGAATTACCAGAACACAAAAGTATGCTTTCTTTTCCACAACAAGGACTGCTATAGTTTTATCCTATAATGCCCTCCAAATGAGGCTAGAAATCTTAGCCCCATCACCAATATCGTCAATTTAGTATTAGAAGCTTGGGAAATTAGGATCTAAGCTGCATTTCGAGAATTTCATTGAGGGGAACTGACCAAGCTCTAGCTTTAGTTCTGCATCAGACTTGGTAGGCACCGCATGTGATGAAGAACCCTTTCCACCTTTGTCACTACTGTGTGCTTTTCCTTTGCTTGCCACTCCTAAAAAGGGATGGAAATATTACAGTTAACACTGACAAGAAAACATATGAAAGAAAAGCAGAAATGTAATAACGGTTGTTAACACTGACAGGAAAACATATGAAAGAAAGGCAGAAATGTAATAACAGTACAAAGGTAAATATCCTGATCTCTAGCACACATACTTTAACTACCTTTTGAAGGGGGTGGTGCTTAGTAACATGGTGTATTTGTACCTTTAGACAAGGATGAAGCCTTTCCACCAGTCTTTAGGCTCGCAGATGAAGCCTTCCCATTTGACTTCGAGTGAACAGGAGTCAGCTCTTCTACAAAACCTAGAAACAGGCAGCACTATATGAATACTACAGGTTTCAAGCAAGCATGAAGTTATTCATGTGAAATAACATTCGGCTATATTATAGTGTAATGTGGGGCAGCCAGGGACCAACTGCATGCCACCAGGAATCCAGCAGTACAGGCGCATGCAGCTCAGCAGCTGTGGTCAATTGCAGTTATTAGATGGTTGGGGATTACTCCCTCCATACTGGTAAAGAAAGTCGTTTAGGACAGCATTTAGCATACCAAGTCTGGTTTGCCCTTATTAAATACGGTTGAGGGTTCCTTCTAAACAACAAATTTCCATAGCTGGTCTGGTTAGCGCGCTAACACCTTAGGCAGGAGGTACACGGTTCGATTCCTGAGGAAGGGGCTTATTTTTGGTCAAGCGCTCGATTTTGCATGGTGCAAATGTAGGAACTGCCGTTTGCATGGCGCTAGATTTTGCATGGCGAGAACACATGGCTGATTTATCTGGCACCTGAGGAGGCATCTTTCTTTTTCATCTGTGTGACTGCTATGTGTACGGGATGGAGGCAGTAGCACTTGCGGGCACGAGATGAGCAGTGCTTGTGACGCCCGCTCCCAGCAGGGCGCCAAGCGCGGCCACGGCGGCGCCATGAGGGGCAAGTGAGAGCAAGGACAGAAGGGGTAGCACGTCCGTCGAGCACTACCGGACCCGTGCGACCGAAGGAGCAAGGAAGGAAGGGGAGCGGAGGGGGTGCCGCAACTTTATTAATCCTCGTGAAGCGGTGCGATGGATTGGAGCCAAAATGACGGCGTGGGGGCATTAGCGTCCAAAACAGGGTTCAAAGATCTAAAGTGACTTGCTTTGTGCAAACGACACAGCACCCTAGAACGACTTTATTTACCGATACAGAGGGTGTAGTAGTTATGGCTGCAGCAATAGAGGTGCATGCAGCTGCCAGGCCCAAGGAGGCCCATGCTCAGCCTTGGCAATTAAGGACAGTAAACTACCGGTTAGGAAGTAATGTCTATAGGAGAGAAACGAGGAGCCTGAGCTGGGCGCCTAGGGGATGGGCTGCTCTATATATACTCTGTAATCAACTTATGATGAATCAAGCAATCAACAACAAACAATCCAATTACCCCCAAATGTTCTACTCTCCCTCCACGCCGACTTTGCCCGGCCTTTCTCTTGGCAATGGTTATCCTCCCTACCCCTCATATGAACTAAGGTTCATAGCATAGAGTTTAGGATTGTATTCATGGAACAAGTCAAAATACTGAAAATCAAGTACATCATATGTATGGTTCAATTATTACCACCTGGAAGCTGAGATGCACACAGCGCACCTGTCAATCATGATTCAAAAGCAGTTTGTAGAAGACTTGGCAATCAAAGTGATATCAGTGTTTACACTTAAGGTGTTGGTGAGTAGATAGTGAAAGTGGGGTACAATGGAATTAGAAAAGACAATGACCGTTAAAAAATGGGAAAATGGCATCTATTCATCGGCCAACAATTTTTTTCTAGTAATATATTAAGTGTATGAAGCCTGCCAACAAAAGCTGACAGCCATTGCAAAGAAATAAATAACGCCAAAAATAAATGATCGTTATGATAACATAAGGTACCTTTTCCTATCCTGAATGTCCTGTTTTCATGTAACAAATGCTGTGCAAGAGAACAGCAAACATTTCGTGTGTGGCATGCCCATTATGTCAAGAGTTCAATTAAAAATATATGTAATAAAAGGATACTGGAGTGTTTCACGAGTTACAGAATGATAGACAATGTATCATGAGAACTGAAGGTGCTGTTACCTTCAGAGTCAGAGTCAGAATCTGAAAGCACAACTACTCCTTTATTGACATAAGCCTTATGCCTTCCGTTCGGTACACGATCCATTGGGAAAACTTGTCAAGGCTGTTATCACAATTCACAAACATGCACGTAAGAAGTTCTGCTTATCAAAGCCTACATCATTCAAATTGAAATTCATCACATATGCACATCAAAAAGTGTATCACAGGGACCTTAAGTTACGGAAGCTTTCCCATCAGGCATAGCATACACACGAGACATTTGAAAATTTAAAGCAGGAATACATAAACCGTCTTGTAGTTTACTTTTCGTGCAGGATTAAATTCTTATCAATTCATGAAGTTATCAATATCTCTTATAAAGATAACCCCCACTAGTAATTCTATCTTATTCCACAACGATCCACGTCATCAACCAACCTACACCACCAATCATTAGATTGCTACTACCATCCATTGAATGCTACACGTGAACTGTTCGGTCATCTCCAGCCCCTGTCTCTTCCCCTCATCCGATACACACATCCAATGGCATCTATTAAGGCCTTAGAAACTGTCATCACTCATCACCTCATCTATAAACCTGCAGTTGGAGACGCAACCGTACGTATGAGCGCAGACATCACAAGGTGGTTGAGAGGATAGAGGACCACAACGACAGGCTCAGCCTTCTCTCCTTCGTCGCTCGCCACGATCGAGATTGAGGCACTCCATGCCAAGACCCAGCACTTCCGGAGGAACACTGTGATCTCCTCCGCGTGAGCTCCCCAGAGACCTTCCCATCCTCTTTTCCGTCCTCGCCTAACTAGAGCTGGACGCCGGCACGCCGCAGGGTGCCCCTGTGTTGGCGTACATGCAGAGGTACAACGCGAGCAGGAGGCCGGCACGCCCACGCAGCTGCTCACTCAGTCTTTGGAATAGAGATGGAGATGACAGCGTGCATGACGGCCATCTCAAGGAAGCCGCTGTTCTCCCTGGGCAGGTCCGCCCCAGCCATGCTAGTGCAAGCCTCTTTTCCACGTACTGTGTCACCTTGCGCGCCGCCGTACCACCCCGCGGCAACGGAGTACCGGCAAATGTCGTTCTACAGGTCCAGGCACAACCGCAGGCCCACGGTGGCATTGGGCACCCTCTCAGAAAAAAGAAGAAACCAAATGAAAAAAAAAAGAAAAAAGTATGAAACCAGAGCGGAAGAACAACATAGCAAATAACCATAATATGTCCATATCGAGCATTAGCCGCATTCGATTTCCTAATTAGCGGATGCCAGTGAGAGAAAAGAAGGCAATATGTTTCCTAGCTAATTACCCATGATCACCTATATCTCCTAATTAGCAGCATTTCTGAATGATGAAAAAATACAGTGATATGTTGCAAGATAGATGGACAGAAAAAGGACCTTACTAAGATCAACAAACAGCCCTGTGTTTAATATCTTATTGTATTATATACTATTATAAGTAATAAACTAATATGAAATCATAGAAAAATAGAAAAAATACTGAAATCTAGAAATATAAAAAAAGTAAGATTGAATCATTACTAATTCCCACGGCAACGCGTGGGGAATTCTTCTAGTTCCATCAATTATAGCAGGGGCGGATCCAGTGAAGGGACATGGGTGTACACATGTACACCCAATAATTTCTGGAAAAACTTCGAAGTTAGGAGGCTTGTCAAATCAAATGGCTAAATAGCTTTAGGTTAGGGTTCCAGTGCTCAGCCTCGCACAGCATAAGGGAAGGGAAGAGATGGGGTGGGAGTACCTGAGGAAAGGGAAGAGATGGGGTGGGAGTACCTGGTGGGTGCTCGTCGCCGGCGAAAAGATCAACCAAAGCCTCAGCGTCTGGCTTAGGGCGGCGGCGGCGGCGGCCGACCAGTCATCCGAGAACGAGAGGAGAGCGAGAGAGACAGACAGAGCGAGAGGGCAGGTTGCATCGACAACAAGGGTGGCGGTGTTTGATCTAGGGTAGGATTATATCCGTCTATTTTTCATTTTTCATATATCTAATTTAATTCTAATCATCAATTTATTTTTTATCTTATTTCTCATTTTCTAATATCTAAACACCCACAGTTTCTTTGAATGTTTTTATTTTTCTCTCTCTTGTTGATTTTATATCTATTCTCGAACACTTTTATTGGATAGTATAACATTATTTTAAATAAAATAAATAATAGTGATATTTATGATAATAAGTAAATGGAATTTTTTATTTCCTTAAAATTGAATTTTTTTATTAAAGCTAGAAGCCACTTTTACGAGGACATCTATAACAATATTTTTTTAAAATAAAATAGTTGTCTCTTTGTGATAATTTTTAAATAAATGTTAAATATTTTTGTCCTAAACATGGAACAATAGTTCCCGTGAACTAAGAACATTGCTAATCATAATAAAAAATTGGTATGAACTCATTAAAAATTTGTCTTATGTGCTCCAATAAAAACTAATAAAGACTACCGACAATTCAATATCGCCTGTTAAGCCTTCCTAGCACCCTCTTTTTGTTCTATAATTTACTTTCTAAGGACTTTTATGTTGTAACAAGGGTTAAAGGTTAGGTTACAAAATACTTTAGCATATTAGAATAGTCACATTTTATAAACCGTAATAAATTTGGTTAAGCAAGTAGTTATCATCAGCGAGACACGAAGAAAGTAGAGGCGCATAGAGGTGCTAAGCCCATAGAAAAACTTCAACAAAAAACAATGGCATACGAGTTGAAAGAAAAAATATCAATATGAAGCAAAGCAAAAGAAAACTTGATATGACCAGATAGAAATAGAAATAGGCTAAAAACAAATATGCATTCAAAAAAATATTGTACAATTAACAAATATATAATTAATAAACTAAGAATATTGTCACTCTTACTTGACACTAGTTAAAAGAGCAAATGGTTGTTTTTATAGGTAGAACATTTTTTACTTACTCCTCTGTGGAAGAATATTCTTTTATTAGAAATAACTTCTATAATAGAAAAAATAATATTTTATTAAAAGGATAAAAATATTCTTATAGTAGAATAATGTTAGGGGTTGACCCATTTACCTTCCTAGTATCTTATACAATAAGAAACTTTACTTCTAAATTTTTTCTAGATAAACGTCAATTATATATATATGATATAATTATTCTGCTTCAAGCAATATAATATTATATTTTGCATGAGAATATTTAGAGAATAGATAAATACAAATAAGATCTGCATGGAATACTCCAGATCTAGATATTTTGTATAATAAAAAAATAAGAAATAAATAAACATGAGGGGAAAAATATGGAAAAGTATAGAAAGTTGCCACTATAAATACATATGTAGATTTGGGTATTCATTTCATATGTACCCACCAAGTGAGTTATGAAAGTAACATCACATATTTAGTGTCAAACTTTTTTTTTGCGAATTGTACAGTCTGACAACAAATGGTGACAATACACGCACACTCGCTCATATATACGTACACACTCAAATTTCACCCTATAAGCACCTCTATAAGACTAATTTTAGAGTTTATAGGTATGAATGAGTATTATTTAGTAGATGTTAATTTTTTGTTTATAGATATAATTAGGAACAAAATAAAAAAATAATTTATACACCTAATATTATAATATTGCGTCCGCCACTGAATTATAGCCCTTCGAACACTAAACCTCCAGATGAAGCAAAACCCCCTGTTTTTTCCCCTCTGGCAATGCTTAAACAGATACATGGGAAAAACATCACTCTGCTCACAGCCAGGGCGAATCCAGTAAAGGGACATGGGTGAACACATGTACACCCAGTAATTTTTGCAAAAACTTCGAAGTTAGGAGGCTTGTCAATCAAATAGCTAAACATCTTTAGGTTAGGGTTTCGCGCTTCGCACACCATGAAGAGAAGGGAAGAGAAGGGGTGGGAGTACGTGGTGGGTGCTCGTCGCCAGCGAAGAGACCAGTGGAAGCCTCCGCACCTGGCTTAGAGGCGGGCGGCCCACCGTGTCGGAGAGAGCGAGAGGAGGAGAGAGACAGACATAAGGCACGCGGAGGAAATGAGGAATGCAGGGGACTTCCTGAAGGGAATGCTGAATGCATGCAAATGAAAAGGGTTTTTTGGGGCGGCGGAAGGGACGGCCGCCCCCCGTTTTTTTTTTTTCGTCGAGAGTGCACCCGACGTTCGTTCGTGTGTGACATTTCTGTTGGAAATCTTATTATTTATTATTGTTATTAATAATTTTTTTATTACTACTACACTATTATTTCTTTATGTCCCTTTATTTTTTATTTTTCTTGATTTCTTATTTTTCTTGATTTCATATGTATCCTCTCAAATGATACTATCAATGGCTGGTAAAACCTTAGATGTTTTTTTCAGTATATAGTACAAATTAAATAAGTAAATGAAACTTTTTATATTTATATTAAGATTGAGCATTTTTCCAAGAAAGTTATAAGCCATTTTCACAAGTCACAATAACACATAACAATACCACAATTCAATAACATTTTTTTCACGTAAAGCTATAACAACACTCTTATAAAGTAGTAAAAAAATCTCTTTGTGTCAAATTCCTAAGTGAACATAAAATATTTTTGTGTTAAATATGGAAAAGTGGTCCCCGTGTACCAAGAACATTGCTATCCTTCATAAATAGCGGTAACGATATGAATTCATTAAAAAATCTGAGCACTAATAAAAACTAATAAAGAGTACTAAAAATGTTTTTTTTTTATCACTGTCCTTTTATATATAATTTAGTTTCTAAGGAATTTTATGTTGCGGTAGGATCAAAGATTATGTCATAAAATACCTTTGTGTGCTAGAATAGTCATACTTTATCAACCTTAAACGAACTTGACTAAACAATGTGTTTATCATCCGGCAAAGGCACAAAGATAAGTAGAGAGGCACATAATTGTGTTAAGGCCATAGAAAAACTCCAATTGAAAACAAAAGGTGGCTAGACTATGATATAAGTGGTGAGGCGCCAACGAATGTTTTGTAGCTCTAAACTTAGAGTGAGAAGAACGATGAGAAGTGACAAGTAGAAATAGACATGATAGAGAGAGATAAAAGAGGCATATAGTTGTGTTAAGGCTATAGAAAAACTCCAATTGAAAACAAAAGGTGGCTAGACTATGACTAATATAGCGGTGAGGCGCCAACGAATGTTTTGTAACTCTAAACTTATAGCGAGAAGGACGGTGAGAGAGATAAGCACTACTACACAAAAAATTTTGCAAGGCACTTCAAAATTGGTCTCGGAGGCGGTTTTTAGAAGATAACCGCCTCGGTTAATCGATTCCAACCAAGGCAATGGCGCCCGACACGACAACCGCCTCGGTTAATATATTAACCAAGGCGGTTATCATAAAAAACCGCCTCGGTTAATTCATATTTACCAAGGCGGTTTTTTATAACCTAACCGCCTCGGTAAATACATTAGCAAGGCGGTTCACGTCCTAAAACCGCCTCGGTAAAATATTTGGCCCAAACAACCCATTTAGGCCCAATAACAGATAGCTACTATATATCTGAAGACAAGCGAAACCCTAACTCACTCTCCTCCCATTCTCGGCCCGTCACTCTCTCTTCTCTCTTAACTCTCCCTCCCTTCTCTTTCCCTACGGCCGACTAGTGGAGCGCCTCCCCCGGCTCGCCCTCGGCGCGGCGGCGGCCCCCGGCATGGTGAGGGCGTCGCGGCCCCAGCGCGGCGAGCGCGCGGGCCCCCAGGCGGTGTGGCGCGTGCGTCTTCTCGGCCTTCGGCCTTGAGGCCCCGGTCCCCAGCAGCGGCTTCGGGCCCGGCTCCTCCCGGCGTGCCCACGCAACGCGGCGGTAGGAGCGCGCCGCTTCGCCAGCGGCGTGGCGGCCGGCGCTGCCGAGCTCCCCCCTCCCTCGCGGCGATGGCCTCTGGAGCCTCTCTCCCTCCCTGCGCTGGCCCTTTGGCTCTGCGGCAAAGTAGCGGCGGCCTTCTTCCCCTCTACTCCCCCATGGTCGGTATTTTTACTCTCCCAGATCCAGCCGTGAGAGTTCGAATCCATGCGGGGCGGCCCAGCGGCCCGCCGCCTCTTCCCTGCCGGCATGGGGGCGCTTGGGCGGCGGATCGAGGGCGGCTACGGCGTGCGAGCGCCCCGAGCTGGGACCGCTCTCCGCCAACCCCACGGTGGCGAGCACGACCTCAACAGCGGCGTGCGATGGCCTGCTGCTGCGGATCTCCCCGAGGGAGGCGGCCTGCAGCGGCCCGGCACCCTACGGCGGCGGCTCGGGCCGAGTGGGATGCACAAATGGCGGCGGCCCGCATCCAGCCCATTTGGGCTAGGGTTTGGGGGTTTCGTCTTTTTTTTTTTTTTTTTGTTCGATTAACCGAGGCGGTTTTTATAAGGTAACCGCCTCGGTTAATATATTAACCGAGGCGGTTGAGCAACCGCCTCGGTTAAGACCACGATTAACCGTGACCTTATGTTCGAGGCGGTTAGGAAAACCGCCTCGGTTAACCAAAAAAAACCGCCTCGGTTAAGTTTTCTGTAGTAGTGAAGGGAGGATGAAAGTGGATAATCAGGAGTGACTAGTAAGAAACGGACAATGTGGCAATGATGGTGACAAAAAAGATTACAGAGCAACATGACGATGAGCGATAAGTAACAACGGTCACAAAATGAGGTGCAAAGAAATCGAATAGTTCACTGGTTAAAGAGGATCCCACGCAGCGTGGCTCTCCTCTGCCCTTCCTCCGCACACGGCCACGCCCGTCAACTGCGAATCAAGCCGCCACCGCCGCCGTGCCGCACACACCGTTTTTTTTTTGGCGTAATAGCCAAATTGGCCCTTGAACTTTCATCGAAAGATCAAATTAGCACATCAACTATCAAAATGGCCAATTTGGCCCCTGAACTTTCAATTTCGGTTCAATCTCATCATCCGTCCGACGCCGTCAGCTCACTCTATTAGCCGCGGTAACTTTTGACATTTTTTCTATAATGCGATATTTGTTTATTTCATAACTAATTATTATTGCATGCTAAATTCATGAAAATTTTTTGTGTAGCCTCTTCATGATGTACTCTACCTAGAAAAATATGAAACCTAGAAAATAAATAGTTTTTGTATGTTTTAAAATTACCTTATTTAATTAATAAATGTAACTTCTATGATTTTTTGCGAGGTCAAAATAAATATCCAAAAATTATAAAAATTGATTTGTAGCTGTTTTTTATAATGATATCAACCTATATAGAAGGGGATTAGGATAAAACTTAAAACTCAAAACTTAAAATTAATTAAAAAAAAGGGGGTTTTAAGTTTTATCCTAATCCCCTTTTCTTAACTAAATAATTAATAAAACTTAAAAACGCAAAAACTCAAAATTAATTTAAAAAGGGGAGTTTTAAGTTTTGAGTTTTAAGTTTTATCCTAATCCCCTTTTATACAAAGTTGATATCATTATAAAGCGGCTATAAATCAATTTTTATAATTTTTGGATATTTATTTTGACCTGCAAAAATCATAGAAGTTGCATTTATTAATTAAATAAGGTAATTTTAAAATATACAAAAACTATTTATTTTCTAGGTTTCATATTTTTTCTAGGTAGAGTACATCATGAAGAGGCTACACAAAAATTTTCATGAATTTAGCATGCACCAATAATTAGTTATGAAATAAACAAATATCGATATTATAGAAAAAATATTAAAAGTTACTTGTGCTAACGGAGTGAGTGACGGCGTCGGGCGGATGATGAGATTGAACCGAAATTGAAAGTTCGAGGGGCTAAATTGGCCCTTTTGATAGTTGAGGGGCCAATTTGATTTTTCGATGAAAGTTCAAGGGCCAATTTAGCTATTACGCCTTTTTTCTTCCACGAACGCGACAGCGATCTCCATGTTCACGGTTGGTTGCTCCCAAACGGACACACTGCGCACCCCAGTCGTCCTGCTCGTGCACGCAGCGTGCCACCGTTGCCAGCTTCGTTGCCTATCCGATCGAGTGTGTCCACGTCGCAAATCACAACAGGTCTGCTGATCCTATCCGCCTATCGACTATCGCGTGCGCCTTCCTGCCATTTTCGGCCCCAGGAATTGAATCGGAGTCGCCTGCCTGGCTCGCACGACACGACACCCAGTCACCCACGCTGCGATTCACTGAACTTCTTCGGCCTCGCCCCGGCGGGAAACAGCGGCCGGGCGATAGAGGCCTGAGTACGAGTACGACTGTACGAGCGGTGAAGCTACTACTAGACCTGGTGGTGAGGTGAAAAAAAAAGACCTGGTGCAGTGAAGTGAAGCCAATCCGGTCTGCGATCTCGCATGTCGTTTTCGCGCTTGCTGCCTTCGTCTTAACGAAAACCACGAGCAGCCCACGGGCGTAGAAAAAAGCGCGGAGTTCGGTGGCCGTCCGTCCATACAACAACATCCGTGGTCTTCGTCGTCTCGTCGCCAAACATGTCCGGACGCCATAGGAGGCACATGCTATTGCCAACGCCCACCGCACGCACATCGTTTTGCCGTTTCACATCAACGCTTCGTGCGCGCGCGGTGCGTTGCCGCCTCAGCGCCTCGCCGTGAGTGGCGCGCCATGCGTGCTTTCCCTTCCCAGTTTCCCACGCGTCTCGCCTCGCCTCGTCTCGTCGTCGTCGCTCAGTTTTGACGGAGCGTTCGCCTGCCCACGCCACGACGAGCTCGAAAGGGCCGCACGATCGCCTGATCCGCCCAGTCCTGGTCGCTTTGCTGCCGCCGGTAGCCCGGTACTGGTCCAGTACTATTGACTTTGGCTGGGTTTTGGGTGCCGTGCCGTCGGATTGAAATTAACGACCACACTCTGGTTGGTCACTGGCCGTGACACGCGCCTCCGCCGTCCGCTCCACTGGGCCCGAACAGGATAAAGGCCGCTGCTCTGTGTTTCCACCCTCGTTGATTCCTCCTGGATATGGCTCGGGTCGTCGGGGCGGGGGGCAGATTTGTACGCGAAATTGCAGAGTGGGGACTGACGAGACCCGAAAAGTCTCACGCATATCATATCCACAGTTCGTTTTTAGGATAGGAAGAATCTTCTACGGTGCCTGCTGAACCGATGCTGCAGTCAGTGTTTTCAGCATCTCGCCGATGCCACTGCAATATTCACTCGTATTCTTATTCCAAAATTAGCTGCCGGATGGAAAAGAGGAGGGAAATTCCTTTTTCCACGTTGCGCGTGTGCGCGTATCCAGATTCCAGAACCCCTATCATGCATGGTCGCCGGCGCCGCCAGACCGCCGTCGACGCTTGGCGGCCGCCGTGGCACCAACAACTGTCAGCGGCAACCAACCAGGCAGAGAGGGGGTCAGCCAGAACGGCGGCGGGGGCGGGTGAGGGCTTGGCCCACCGCCACTTGGCGAAAAGCGCAGCGCACGTGGCGCCCGCGCGCGCGGCCCCTTATCCTGGGCGCGTGACCAAATGACGGCGCTGCCCCTGAAAAGCGCAAAAAGGGCACCGCGGCAGCGCGGCCTTTTCTCCGCGGGCCCCGCACCACATAGGCGACGAGGTGGGCCCCACTCCCGCCCGCCCTCATCCCCTTCCACCTCCACCCCCCTCGCCTTCTCCCCCGTCTCCCTCCAGTCTCCACCTGTTCCATCCCATTCTCCTCCTCCCCCCCCCTCGCCTCGCTTATCCCCACGCCCTGCTCGACGTGTTGGCAAAACCTCCTCCTAGTCCTCTTCCTCTCGCAGAAGGTGGTGGTTTTCTGCTTTATCGGCGCGGCGACAGCGAAAGCCTCTCGATCTCTCCCCGGCCCGCCGTTGGGTGGTTCCGCCGTCCGCGCCTTGGCCGCGCCCGCGCGGGTGGGATCCGAGCTCCGTGCACAAGCGCCGTCGCGATACGGTGAGCGCTCTTTCTGGTTGTTGTTTGTTTCGCCCGCGAGCTGTTCGTTCTCTGTTTGCATGGATTCGGACATTCGGCACCGTCCCTGCAAGGGGTAGCTTGGATTTTGACGAGGAGTGCGTTGCTTCTTCGATTGGGGATTGAGAGAGTTTTCGATTTCGAGTCCGCTTGCTTAGCCCGCCGGTGTTCCAGTTCCAGGTAGTTCGACCGACGTGTATGTATGTGTGTTGCACTGACAAGTCTGAACTCTATTTTTTTTTTTTTCTTTCTTTCCTCTTTGCGGACACTTCACGTTTTTATTCCGTGTTGCGTAGAGCGTACGTGAGTGGTCTTGGTTTGTTTGATTTTGTCCTCGCGCAGGCGGACTCTGTTGCTCAAGTCTTGATTACCCCCATCTAATCACCGGAGCACCCTGACTTTGCTTGTATCTGCAGCCAATTCAGCTGGAAATAAAGTTTTTAATCTTTTTTGTTAAAGGTTGCTTTTGCCTACTGACGCATGAATAGTGATCGTATATTCGCGCTTTGCTTGTACGTGGGTTTCTTTTCTGTTCTTAGCCGCAGCTATTCATTGGTGTCGAAAGGAGATCCTTTTGCAGCGTGAATTTGGTTGCGTTTTTTAGCGAAATTTGCCGTGTTTATTTGAGTCGCGCGGAAAGTCCGTTGGTTTCTACGCATAACCGGCATAGGTGCGCAAGCGATCAGACAGAGGAAAGAAAAAAGTGAAGGTTAGTGGTGCTTAGCAGTTAGCACCTGTATTTGTTCTAACGGAAGTTTGGCAGGTGTCAACTTATGCTGTGCTAGTACACGCTTACCGGCCATGTGCACGGAAAGTCTCCACTGGATATGCCAAAATATGAGCATGCCACTTAAAACGATAACTAGGGAGCCATTTGCACTAGAGGTCGCTAAAGTTTGGTTGCACTTCATCCTATTTGTCCCTCACGCCTATGTGCTGATATGCTGAACTAAGCTGGCATGAGAGGACTCTTTAACTTCTTCAAACCATTGATGCCAATTGCAATAAGCGTTTGTTTGGCTCCAAGACTATTCACTGTATCTCTTGGTGGTACCAAATGCATTATGGCCACTCTGTTTGAAGGTCTTTTGAATCTAGTCTGCTTATCTGCTTACCTCCCTCCCCCGCACCGCACACCAACCCACCCCCCCCCACCCCCCAACCCACATATGCTTTACACAGATTATATGGTTGCCACAATAGCATAGTCTCAAATTACAGTTTGTTCTGTTTCTTTGGGGGGGAAAGAATTACAGCTTGTTCTGGGTAGAAGTTCCCCTTTATTACATTTCTGTGTTTCTATTTTGAAACTTCTAGTTATCCAATGCACTGGCCGGCAGATCTAGGAAGAATATCTAAACCTCAAAGTTTTCTAGGAAGCGTCATATGTAGCTATAAATCCGGAGTGGTTCTGTGTTATCCTAAGATTGTCAATAGCTCGTGGCAGGATGTAAGTAGATGCATATTTTTGCTGATGTGGAACTGAACAGGTGTCTGTTTGCATGGCCCGGGGAAAAGTTGCCAAGTTTTTTTCTCAATACCCAAATTTTATCTCTATACGAAACAGTCAGAAATAACTATAGGTTTGCTATATTGTTACTGACTGTTTACTTCTATATGCCAGTATCACATAGGATTCCACTGGATTCAGCTGCTGAACAGGGCACCGGAAGGAAGCGGAATTTCTCAAATACTGTCCAGGATCATGGCTTCTCTGTGTGATTTCTGTGGGAAACAAAGGTCAATGATCTACTGCAGATCAGATGCGGCATCGTTGTGCTTGTCATGCGACCGTAATGTTCATTCAGCTAATGCGCTATCTCGGCGTCATACGAGGACCCTTCTTTGTGATCGTTGTGGTTCACAGCCTGCATCAGTCAGATGTCTTGAGGACAATGCATCACTTTGCCAAAACTGTGATTGGAATGGGCATGACGCAGCATCAGGGGCTTCTGGGCATAAAAGGCAGGCCATAAACTGTTACTCAGGATGTCCATCATCAGCAGAGCTTTCGAGAATCTGGTCATTTATTATGGATATCCCGACTGTACCTGCTGAGCCCAACTGTGAGGATGGACTAAGCATGATGACAATTGATGACAGCGAGGTGACTAATCATCACGGTGCTTCAGATGATAAAAGATTGTTGGAAATAGCTAACACAACACTCATGAGCGATTCACCTTCAGCCGACAAGCTTAGTCCTCTGATAGGCTCTTCTTCCGGAGATGGGTTTGATGTTCTGCCTCTAGCCACAGATCAGCATGCTGGACCAGTTTCAGTGACGCCTAAGGTGCTATGTGCCTTTCATATTTTCCTCCAAGAATGTTTCTGAACATTGTGCTTTGTTTTTGAATGTCAAAAGACTTGTTGCTTATGGCATGCAAGTTACTTAAAACATATAAAATAAAGAATGTTCTCATATGAATCTAGCATAATAATAGTCATTTAGTTTGGTTACTGTTTCAGTCTTGCAGCAGCATAATTCATTTACTATTTGAAAAATAATACACAGAAATTATTCAATAGTGACGATCCATTTTTCCTATTTAACAACGTCTGTGACAATTGCAGGTCGCATAATTTCAGATCTTATTTATCACCAGTGCCTTCTTTTTGTTTTAAAAAAAGGAAAATATGGTCTGTTATCGTTGTATTCTTATCAATTGCTGGTTACATCTCTCAGGTACCTCATGCCAAAGATGATAAGTTCAACGATGGCATGTATGAAGACCTATGTGTGGATGATGCTGACCTGACATTCGAGAATTATGAAGAGCTATTTGGTACCTCTCACATTCGAACAGAGGAACTCTTTGATGATGCTGGAATTGACAGTTACTTTGAAATGAAGGAACCACCACCTTTTGGTTTCAATGAGGTATGCACCTTTCTTGTATACTCTCTGTGATTCTAAATTTGTGACTAGGACATCAACATAGTCTAGAAAGGTGGCAATTCGGCAAGGAAAACCTATGAAAACATGGCATTTCAAACAAAGTAACTAAATGTTATAAAATTACTTCAGGTAACATGTATCTTACACTGTCAATGCACACAAATGTCATATCTGGATGGCCAAAGTATATATTTTCATTTAAATTTTCCTGTGAGAGAGAACTCCTGTGCTTACTTCCCCAATGTACTCCTAGTTAGACAGGGTCAGTTTGTTTTCTTACCTCAGTTGTTATTTATGGTTTCTGTTAATTTCACATATCAAGTCTGAGTTCAGGACATTTTGTCATTTAAAGGTATTATAGGTTTATTTTCCATCCATAGAAATACTCTATTTTCTTAACTCAGTGAATGCTATTATACACAGAAAAGTCAACTGTTGTTGCTTTACTAATTTTTTGTGACATTTTTTTTAATGTTTTCAGCAGCCCAAAACTATGCAGCTAGAATGTAGCAATCTGGTATCAGCTGATTGTGCGATGTCAAACCCAGGGGCAAGGGCTGATTCCAGCCTTTGTATTCCTGTTAGGCAGGTCAGATCTAGTATGTCCCATTCCTTATCTGGTTTGACTGGTGAGAGCAGCGCTGGAGATCACCAGGATTGTGGGGTGTCACCAATGCTCCTCATGGGTGAGCCACCCTGGCATTCTCCTGGTCTTGAAGGCGCAGTTGCTGGAGGCAGCAGAGATAACGCTCTCACACGATACAAGGAGAAGAAGAAGAGAAGAAAGTAAGCAATCTAAATGTTTATTCTGTGCTTAACATTCATAGATCATGGCTATCTTTTAAAGAAAATGTCTCCCACCTTCTGGGTCTCTTATTTCTAGTTTCAATATCATATTTCCTTGCAAGAGTTGCTAATTGACCTTTCTTTTCATGAATTTTTTAAAGGTTTGACAAGAAGATCAGATATGCTTCTCGCAAGGCTAGGGCAGACGTGAGGAAGAGGGTCAAGGGACGGTTTATAAAGGCTGGTGAAGCATATGACTATGATCCGCTAAGCCAAACTAGAAGCTACTGAGCCTGGAATGCGACTGGTTGTTATCGTCCAGTGTCAGCCTAGCAATCTTCAACCGTTCATCTGTTGTAGGTTGCGCTACAGGCAAGATCACTGGAGAGCACAACAATTGCATGCATCAGAGCCAGCAGTTCAAATACAGAAAAAAAAAGGTTAAGAAGAGATACCAAGGGTTGGGATGAATGAAAAAAAGACAAAAAGAAATCTGCAAACTTGCTGGACTCCTTGTGGCAGGGATGGAATGGAACATACATCTTCATTCTAGAGTTGCTTTGCGGATGAGTGGTTTGGACCCCGCTGTGCCGTCTGTGCGTGGAACAGATGCAATTACGGGAGCTCGTCCTCCAGCTCTATCGCTGAGGTGCAAGGACCTGCGTCGGCTATGGTGTTCGGCAGTGAGCTGCCAGGTTGTACAGTCTGGGTAACAGCCTAACAGGATACGCTTATACCTCAGTTTTCGTTCTGTAATATATTATTTGTGAAGCACAATCTTCTCTTGTCAGGAGATTGTTCTTCGATCGTGTGTATGTTTGTAGATGGATGCAACCATTGGTAAAAAGAAGTAGCCGTCATGAATGTAAAGTGTGTTCTTGTTAGGGCGCATATAGCATCGGGGATGAGACGATGAGTAGGAGGATCACACGTATCTGGACACTGAACCTCTGTAACTATTTTGTGCCAGAATAACCTTTGAGAACCTTTCTTGTGTTTTGTTACCTACTCATCTTTTTTTTTTTTAGTACGATTTATGCTCCTTGGGTCCTTCCGTTTGCTCGCTGCGCTCCAGGACGCTAGGGTCTCATGGCGAGCCGGGCCGCGGGTGTCTCTGTGTATTTGGGCCGAGCGTATCGATCCAATGTTTTCGGCCCTGCTGAGTGATGCGGAAAGGCAGCTGTTTACGGGCCGGCAATCCCTTGTCGGGCAGACCAGACATGGGCCGCAATCCAGCATCTCTTGCTCTTGTTCGGCTGTTCCTCGTCTTTAGCCGTATGATTTTTTTACCCCGAGAGGACAAAAATGTTATGAGATCGACTCCGATCCTGTGTCATCACAGCTTAATGAATGTCCACATCTACATGGAATAGCCTGGTACATGGGGACCTCAGAAGCTCATCTACTTTTTTCCTCGTAGAAACTACTCGACGTCACGCTTTACAAAAGCCAGCAGCGATCTCGAGGCATACGCAGCCGAATTCATCATACTTCAGGTCTGCACTCCTATGCTAGCACTACGATTTACGACCACACTAAATGCCAGTTACGACAGAGCTACAGTCAGAGCAAAGTCATCGTGCACGATGTAATGAATGAATGAATCATGATCATGGGTTCGAAAAGGCTCGAGATCCCTTTCCCTTTTTCTCCGGCCAGGGTACGCCCAACTGAATGCGTCGCTTGTACTACGTGCACCCCATGGACTATTTTCTTCTCCGATGGAAATACGGAACCAAACCCCATTTGCCCACGATAGTACGCGGGCACTAGCCGGCTCCGGTCCCTCGCGCGCGCCAGCTTGATCGCCACTCACCGCCCCGCCCGTTGTCGCCATCACTCGCCCGCGGGCCGCACCACCACGGCCCGGCTAAAACGAGGCAGGGCGCGCGCTTAAAATAGCCCGGCACGGCTCGTACCACCCGCCCGCCCGCGCCCGCGCAGGCACCACCCGCTCGCCCTCCTCCGCTCCGCCTCGGCTCCCTTCCTCCTGTTCGCGACGTCACCGTGGTGCCGCGCGCTTGTTGCTGTTGTTGGCGTCTGCCTGCGATCGATCGATCGATCGGTCGATCCCCCCTCCTCCTACTATCTAGGGGATCTAGCGGCCGGCGGCGACCGACCGGGCCGAGAGAGGCGCGCGGCGGAGGGCGGAGAGGTTAAGCGAGATGACGAAGCTGCCGTGGTGGAGCGCCGACGCGTCGGAGCTGGTGGCCGTGACGGCGATGGGCGTCTGGGAGGCCGTGCTCGCCGGCGGCGGCAGGAGATTCATCAAGCGGAAGGACAGCGACGCCGGCGAGACGGGTTCGCATCCACATCCCCCCATCCACCACCCTCCCTGTCCCCTGTTTGTTGTTCCTCTTGTTTCCGAACATTTTTTCAAAAATCCTTTCGGTTCCGCCGGCCGTCTGCTGGTGCTGGGGGACTGATGGCGAAACAAGAGCGAGCGCTCTTCCTTGGCTCTGTGCGGTTGGTGTTCGTGGCGTGGGTGCCAATTCGGTTTCCCGGTCCTTTTTCTCCGCATCTGCAGAGATCTTTTAGGTCGTTTGGTGCGATTCTTTTGGTGGAAAAAATGCCCCGCCGTGTGAAAACTGCACGCACCCACTTTTTTTGCGTTTGCAGTTACCAGCTTCGCCTTACTGTGGTCAGTCGTCACCTTCTCATCGTACCTGTTGTGGCCTCTCGGAGGATTCTGCCATTCTGGTGTGGAGGAAAAATGGCATGAAAGCCATTCGCCTTTTCCCGCGAACGGCAAAGTTGTTGCTTGACATGTTCTGTTTGGATTCTTCGATCTCTTCCAAGTTCCAACGCCGGGTTCGTGGGCATCATATTGTTGCGCGCGGCCTGTTTTCACTTCTCAGAATCTTTGCAGGCACAAGATGTGATTTTCCTTTCTTTTCTGCGATCTTCCCATCTTGCCACATCTCTCTCTCATGGTTGAGTGTAGAGCTAGGAACTGGGTGGCGGTTGTAGCTGAGTAGGAGTATTTTCTTGTCTGTTTTCCTCCCTCATCGAATCCAGCATATCCTTCTTCCGTGACTCATCACCATCCATGGATGTATCGTCAGGACAAGGCTATAGGTGATTCACATCTCTTAGTCTGTCCTTTGCTGCTTCCAACTTCTGCTGCTACCTGTTCACTAATCAGTGCTCTGCTGTTACTGCCCTAAAGTCCGCAACACGATGAATGCCTTTTCCCACACGATGACTGGCTTCCTTCGAGGAAGGACAGACCAAAGAGAATATCATAATCAATTATGAGCTTTCTGTTTGGCATGTGAACTTCTGAATGCACATGACACAAATACATGACACACCTGATGACCTGAATGTAACTATGACCTCATTGCTTGTTTTGGAATGGTTTGGGATAATTCAAATACCAGTATTCCACTCGCTTTTAAACCTTATCTATTCAAGGTTTCAAACTAGTATATGTTGGGACTGCCATTTTTAATGTTCCTGCTATGCTATGCCTAAGAAAGCTAGCTCCACATGAGAAATTAAACTGCAATTTATGGACGTGTTAGCTGATAAGTGATAATCAAGAAAATTGAGTTCTGCCCCTACGTGCTGTTGAACTTACCAGGTCGGGCACTGGAGGAGTTGCGAAGCTCCTTGTACAATGAAATGCATAGTTCAGAAGGTGCTAAGCGCCAGCAGCAGCGATTCTGTGGACCAAGTGTTGCTCTGACATTCAATTTTGCTGTTGCTGTTGGGATCATCATGGCAAATAAAATGGTATGACTTCTACACGATAATCTACTGTTTTTGTATTGTACCTATACGTTACTTTGTTAGATTTTCAAGTATTTTTATGTGTGATCTATTGTCTTGCAGGTGATGGGGAGTGTTGGATTTAAGTTTCCAATTGCACTCTCTTTGATTCACTATGCAGTTGCATTTGTTCTAATGGCCACCCTTAAGACACTATCCTTGTTACCAGTTGCCCCTCCATCGAAATCCACTCCTTTCTCATCTATATTTGCTTTGGGTGCTGTAATGTCCCTGTCCACTGGGCTAGCCAACGTGAGTTTGAAACATAACAGGTAAACCAGATTCCATTTGAATGTTAAGTCATGTGTGCTTACATAAATTTTGTAGTATTACCTTCATGTATTCTCAGTATTTTTGCTATTCAGTGTAGGTTTCTATCAAATGGCTAAAATTGCTGTAACCCCAACAATTGTTGTAGCCGAATTCATGCTTTTCCAGAAGAAAGTTTCCTCTCAAAAGGTAGGCTTGCTGTGTTTACACAATGTTTTACTGGTCAGCTATCATAGCATGGTTCTTGAAATAATCCAACTATGGAATACGCAATAAGCAAAAAATTTGGACGCGTACATGCTTTTTTGTCCCTCTACCAGACTACCGCTCACACCATCTGTATGGTGTATTACTTTGTCGGGTCGCTAACTATGTTCTTTTGAAATTTCACTTTGAGATTACAGGCTTTCACACTGGCAGTTGTGTCATTTGGAGTCGCTGTAGCGACTGTTACCGATTTGGAGTTCAACTTTTTCGGTGCTTGTGTTGCATTAGCATGGATTGTTCCTAGTGCCGTGAACAAAATCCTTTGGTCAAGTTTGCAACAGAGTGGAAACTGGACTGCCCTTGCGTACGTTCTGTTTTTCTTTCTTTGATTCAGGTTATTCATAACTTTAAAGGCACATGCTCCATAGTATTCCTCTAACTCGGATTATATTTATTCTGAAAGACTTTTCAAAAAAAAAATATGGAAAGACTTTTCCATTACATAACTTTACATATCAATAGTTCATAAGCACAAGACCCCTCTAGTTTGACATAAGCAGAGTATTTTACTAACCACCTTGAGGCTAAAATCTTTTTTTTTCGTCAGATTCAATCCATTTATTAATCCATTATTGATTGATGGAAGACTACTCCAATTACGATATTTTTCTTATTGACATTGATGCCTTTGCTGGATCCCCCTGGCCTGCTGTTGTTCAATTGGAACTTCAGAAACAGCTGCGCTATTATCATTTCTGCACTGTTTGGTTTCCTTCTTCAGTGGTCTGGTGCTTTGGCACTCGGGTGAGATACATCATTGCTTATTTCATTCAAACTGCCATTTCTTTATCAATGTTTTGACAAGTCATTACCTGACGAAATGTAATTGCCGATGCACAGCATAAAACGACATGAAAGTGGGTAAATAGTATGCGTGGCTTCTTGTTTGTTCTAAGCAAATGGACCTACCAGTTTTGGCACCTTGGTTTGATAGTGTCTCATGAAAAGGACTTGATAAGATTTGCAATTTTCCATTTATTTCTTCATTCATACTTCAATAATTTATTTCTTCATTCAAAAAAAAAAGGAATCAATTGAAAAAAGTAATGGTAATATTTACTGGAAGTGCTTTGTTTTTTACGAAGGAGCACATTATTCGTTGAAACAAAAGAACTAGTACAACACACCTTTTATTTCTTAAAACTGAAACCAACAACCTGCAAAAGTGTAAATTTTCAATAATATTTTTTTTCAGTGTCTGCTAATTGGCAACCACTTGGAAAAATATGCCATCACAAATTCACAATCCAAGTTTTAATTAACTTGCAACCTTTTGCATCAGGAGAAAAGAAAATTGATGAAACAATATTGAATACACAGGAGAACCATGCGTCATTGCATTTAGATACTAGAAAAATCATGTGGGCATGATGCCATCTAGCCATCTACTAAGGTAATAACAGTAGCTTTTCAAGTGACTAACAACAACTCGCTCTGTATTGCTTCAGTGCGACGTCAGCTTTGTCTCATGTTGTGCTGGGCCAATTCAAAACCATCGTCATCATGCTCTCCGGCTACCTCATCTTCGGCTCCGACCCTGGGATCACCAGCGTCTGCGGAGCCGTGGTCGCACTCGGCGGCATGTCCTTCTACACCTACCTGGGCCTGAAGAAAGACTCGGTCATCACCAGCGGCAAGAAAGCACCGTCGAGACAGAACTCCTTCATGGGGAGACCTAATAAGGTCGCTGCAGGCAGTGACGACGCGGACTCAGAGCAAGAAGGATAATGTGTAGGTTGCCAGGTTGGTTGGGGAAACAACTGTCATCTAGGTCACTAAATGCAAAGATCGATCTGAGCTCTGTTAATTTCGGTTTGTTGTAATCTGTCGATGACCGATCGAATCCATTTTGTACATAGAAGGCAAACCTTTAAGCCTTACGGATGTGTTACTGACAAGTAGGTTGAGAGGTAGCTGCTCCTAAATTGTAGCGTGAGAGATTCGAGTGGCGATGTACGCAAGCATCCCCAAGTCATTGTGCCTTGACGAGACGTCCAGTTACTATCAAAATTATGCAACTCTAGAACAGGTGTCATATCATAACGGCTAATTGGAAGGCAGAGCTCATCATGAGGTCATGTAGCCTATTGCTCGGAGCAATGGACCTATTTGGAGTGACCAATCTCTCGAGCTCAATACAACCACTATAAAGGATAAATTCAGATATTTTTGGGGCGGTTCGTACAGTAATATACGAGCACCACAACAAATTTTTTTTAATAATTTGAAATCTAAGCTAAAGCTGGTGGCCGTGGCTCGAGCAGACTTAGCAAAAATGGCTCAAATTATTCAACAACCGCGTAACTGATAAAAGAAAAAAAAGGAAAAAAATCATAACGACCCGGTGGCCCATAAGTTCACTCGGCCGCGCGCGCCCGGCTGATTTGAGTGTCAGCCCATAAGTTCTTATTTCTCTTGGCCTGGCCCAGCTCTTCAGCACCACTTCAAGGTCGCTTCTCGACAAGGCCCAGCCAGAGTTATAACGTCCGCAGCTCTCATATCGTTCCCTCTCGCGGCTAGGGTTTTAGGGTTTTCTTCCCTCCCCCGCACCGCACTGCTGCCCCTCGCCCCCTGCCGGCGGCACAGTGGTGAGCTGCAGCTTGTTCCCCTCCGGTTGTCCCGTGCCCCTCGCGTGCCCCGGCGTGCCCCATTCGCACCTCAACGGTCTCCATGGCGAAAAAAGGGGCGAAGACAAAGCAGCAGCCGCCGCCGCCAGCTCCCACGGCGAAGAAGGGGAGCAAAGCTGTGCCCCCACCGAAGGCGGCTAAGAGAGTGCCCAAGAAGCAGAAGCTTCTCGAGTCCTCCGACGATTCTGATATGGAGCAGCAGCCGCAGCTGCTCCAGGAGGAGGACTCCGACCTCGACGTCCCCTCTGATTCCGACGCCGAGGAGCTCTCTGGGTCGGACGCCGAGGCTGACGAGCTCTTGGGCTCGGACGCTGATGCCGACGGAGGCTCGAGCAGCGGCGACGACGTGGAGGAGGATGATGATGAGGAAGAAGGTGATGAAAGCGATGATGACCCCCTTGCGGACGACTTCCTCGCTGGTAGCGACGAAGGAAGCGGTAATTAGCTCTGATCACTAGGCTACTAGACATGTATTGACATGAATTGGCTCAATGGCAGCGGTTTCAGTTTTCCCTAAGCCATTATTTTGTACTAGAATTCATTCATGTGAGCTGAGAAGTACATGCGGTTTTGTTTTTTACACAAGTGTATCTAATGCTGGAATTTGCATAATCTCTGCTGATTGCAATGTGCTGGGTTTGCAGAGGGTGGTGATTCTGGACTGGAGTCAGATGAGTCTGATGACCTCGAGACTAAGTCACGAGCAATTGATGAGCAGAAGCTCAAGGCCGAAGAAGAGGCAGAGGAGGAACTTCAAACCAACATAAGATCAGAATCTGATGAGTTCAGATTACCCACGGCAGAGGTTGCTTGCCTGCCTCTTGTTCCTATTCTTTCTCTGCTCAGTGTTAGTTGCCTGGATGACTTATTCCATTGTGTAACTCGCTGCAGGAGCTGGAGGAAGAGGCACACAGACCACCTAACCTACCAAATCTCAAAAGGAGGATATCAGAAAGTGCGTTTATCTAATAATACCTTCTGTATTTGCCATAGTTCATTGCTTTCTACCATTTATTGCCACCTTCCCCCTATCGGATTTGTAAAATCCATGTTATATTGCACTATTGTGTTATGAACATTGAGTTGATATTTTGCATTCTTCATGGAAAGAATCCTCTGACCTTTCTGATTGTTTTGATATATATACTGATACTGATTCTCTTATCTAGTTGTTCGAGTGCTTTCAAACTTCAGCAAGCTGAGGCAGAAAGACGTTCCACGAAAAGATTATATCAATCAACTCAAAACTGACATCATGTCATACTATGGATATAATGATTTTCTTGTTGAAGCATTAATTGAGGTCAGCTGTTCATTTTATGCATCAAATGTTGGATATAGTTGTTACTTAATGACTTTCCAGATATGTTTTGTACCTGTCCTACTGCTTGAGATAGTAGGTGCAATTTTTGCTTGCTCAGAAATTGAGCGCGGTTTAGCGTGTTCTAGTAGATAACATACTTCATACTGTAACTGCGCAGATGTTCCCAGCTGTTGAGCTTATTGAGTTACTGGAAGCCTTTGAGAAAAGACCACCTGAGTGCTTGCGGACAAATACGTTAAAGGTATACTGCCTGTGGTCAATCTGAAAGTGTATGACTGGTACTGGTACCACACAGTTGTTTGGTTTACTGTTTGTTATCAATTTGCTTCATATCTGATTAGACTCTGCTCGTCTCAATGATTTACCTTATTTGGTTATTATGTTTGGTAGCTTACCATAACTTGCTTGGATCTAAAGGTTTTGTTGTTATTGCATTTAACATACTGGTGAATTTTGCACTTTGCAGACCCGGAGGAGGGATCTTGCTGCTGCTCTTATACCAAGAGGATTTAATTTGGACCCAATAGGCAAATGGTCAAAGGTATGATTCAATTATTGTTTCCCATACATGGTAAACCACAACAAACTTACAACTCCCCCCTCCCTGTTGGAAATGACAGGTAGGATTAGTTGTCTATGACTCCACCATTTCAGCTGGTGCTACTACTGAATATATGGCTGGACATTACATGGTATCCTCTCTCTACCTTTTCATTATGTTGAAACGTTTTGTTTTCTGTCTGTTATTTTTACTAATAACTAATAATATGGTCTTACAGAAACAAGGTGCAAGTTCTTTCTTACCAGTGATGGCACTTGCTCCACAGGAGAAGGAGCGAATTGTTGATATGGCGTAAGTTGTTTTCCTTTATCTTGGGCAAGAGTTCATTTGTATTATGACATCAAAGTTAGCAATGTAATTGTAAGCCTTCTCATGCTATAATCCTAAGATGTTATGTACTTATTTCAGAAATTTGATGCTAATCGATTTATTCATTAGGGCTATGCTGTAATATCCAACGACCAATATTAGAATTGATTATTTTCTTGTTTATAGTGCTGCTCCAGGTGGTAAGACTACATACATTGGTGCTCTTATGAAGAATACTGGTTAGTTTTTGAACCTGACTTGAGTACTGTGATCACTTTAATAGAGTAATTTGTATATCTGTTTTTGTTGTGTACCAACATTAAATTAAATAAAAGGTGTTGGTTTCTTCATATGCCATACACAGGAATCATCTATGCAAATGAGTTCAATGAGAAAAGGTTGCATGGACTTTTGGGAAACATCCATCGCATGGGCGTGACAAATACCATAGTTTGTAATTATGATGGTAAAGAGGTAAGATAACATGGTTACTATCCTCTGGTGCTTAAAGCCTTTCTATTGGTATTGATTGGGCCAAAACACTGCAGTCTGATAACTTAGTGTCATTGTTTATGGGACTTTGTCAAGTGTGCTGTAACAAACATAGGCAGACCTTGAAGGTTATTATAGTCTGTTGTTAATCATTTCTGCTTATACAGGAAAGCATAACTAACAATTTCATCAATTTAATGACACAATATTTGTTGTCAAAAAAAAAATGACACAATATTGTTTTGAGTCCTGGTAGTTCTGTAGCATTTAAGTTGGGCTTGGGCACATCGTGTTCCCAGTAGCAATGTTGTTCATGATGGATCTTTGTTATTTCAGCTACCCAAAGTTCTTGGGATGAATTCGGTTGACAGAGTATTGCTGGATGCTCCCTGCACAGGAACTGGGGTTAGTATAATCAAATTTATATAAGCTGCTTGACTATTATGTTTCTCTTGATATTACTTGAACATTGGACTTTTTTGCAGACCATTTGGAAGGATCCACAAATCAAAACATCAAAGGACATTGAAGACATCAGGAACTGTGCCTTTGTCCAAAAGGTTCATTTCTTTTACTCTATTAAATTTTGTTTGAACTGATATGCCTGTAATTTCACAAAGTCTTACCTATTCATGTAACACACAATTGCACTGCTCTCCCTATTTTGACCCTAACTACTGATTTGCCCTTATTTTTCCAACTTATGTCTGCCCCTGTTTTTTCAAACTGAAAACTTGCTTTTACCTATTCCGTTTATGCCACTTAACATCACATTGAAACCTCAAGAAATCATCAAACACGTTTTCTGCTGAATTTCAGGCAGCACAAACTTGGTGGACTTTGTTTCTTTAGATTTTAATCTAGGTAGCCAAATTGCATTAACAATATTCGTCAAAGTGAAACCCAAACAGGATGATTCAACTCAATTTCAGTTTGGCAGGGAAAATAATGTGCAGTCTCAATTTGGAAGTAGTAGGAACACAATTGCACTGAGGAGCATCTCCCTGGCACTACAGCCCTGACCATGTGTTTATTACTATACTATTTAGTAATAAATTGATTTGTTTTGCAGCAATTGCTGCTAGCAGCTATTGATTTGGTTGATGCCAACTCCAAAACCGGTGGCTACATTGTTTACTCAACTTGTTCGATAATGATCCCGGAGGTATGCAAAGTTTTCCTGTTTGGTCAAACTGTCAAAGCTGATTCCACGTGTGTTTTTGAATAATCCTACTCTTGCAGAATGAGGCAGTAATTGACTATGCACTTAAAAAGAGAAACGTAAAGCTTGTGCCTTGTGGGTTGGATTTTGGGCGTCCAGGGTATGGCAATCCTACTTTTCATGAGGCAAAGAATGTTTTGCTGTTTTCTTATGTTCTTACTGTATATATTTCAGATTCATCCGGTACCGGGAGCATCGGTTTCACACTTCTTTAGAAAAAACAAGAAGGTTTTATCCTCATGTCAATAACATGGACGGATTTTTTGTAGCTAAGGTACTTTCCACTTGACTGTTCTCCAGTTCAATGTGTATTAATCTTTTATATGCATAAAATTGCTTGTTGGCCCCTTGAAGGTTTTGTTGTATTTGTGTTGGCAATTAATTCAACTGGTTACTTGCATGTTGGGTTGGTTATACTGCATTGAATTTGAAGTGTCTTATGTGGACTCTAAGTGTTACATTTGGTCCAAAATAATGGACATCCTAGAAATGAATGCACGCAGTCACTTTTTTTAAAGGTTGACTGCTAGTGTACTGGTAGTATTTACATGATTAATATCGAGTGTCACAAAATATAATTTTGTAACATAGTGATTTTGTTAATGTTCTTGTTAATATATACCTTTTGAAGACTGATTTGAAAGTTTTACATAGGTGAGATCCTAAAAAAAACACATAGGACCGAATGCAGTATTTTAGAGTATCTATTGACACGCCATGCTTTTTTATGCTATTTAATACAGTTGAAAAAGTTAAGCAATACGATCCCAGTTACGTCTGAACCGTCTAAAGCATCTGAAGGAGCAACTGAGAAGGCTGATGGCAATGATGAGAAAGCTATTTCTAATGAACAAGAGACAGGTGTTCCTGGTAAAGATGAGAAAACAGTTCAGATGAAAAATAATAAAGAGACTAAGATGGCTAATAAAAGAACAAGCATCACCAAAGAGGCTGGAGGCCATAAACATGAACCTAATAGGCAAGGAAAGCATCTCAAGAAAAATAAGGATAATGATACCAAGGAAATTGATGGCCCTGAAAGCACTGAAGCAAAGGGAGATGGTAAAGAAGAGCAGCCTGAACAAACCAAGCAGAAAAGCCACAAAAAGAAGTTTGCTTCTGATAGATCCAAAAAATCCGGCCCTAAGAGCTCCTCAGCTATCAAAGAGAAGCAACAGGTCAGTGACAATAAGCCAAAAAGGAAACGACAATTCAAGCTGAGGCGAGACTGGTAAGCATTTTTTTTTTTCTCTTCACTTCCTATCGTTATTTTTCTCAGCATTATCTCATGATGAGTTTCCTAACAGGGAAGCTGAAAAGAAAGCTGCCAAGAGGAAGAAGGTATGAAGGAGAGTATTCAGATGTCCACACAGACATCACAATGAAATTTGATGCGCTATATCAAGTGCAACAGAGAATTTTGAGCAAGCATGAGTTTGCAGCCAGGAAAAATTTTGATGTATGAAATAGCGATTTGTAATTTGTTACTTTTGTTTACGTGTACGTGTAGGCATCTCAAGTTTTATCTGTAACGAGTGGCATATCTGGCTGGGGAACTGAAGCAAATTATCTTGATGAATCCGGCTACTTGAATATGACACATAAAGCGGAGAATTTGGTTTCTAGTGCTTGTCTTCCCAAAAAAAAAAAAAAACAAATATGCCGCTGTTTGTGTTTAAATGAGTTTATGAGAGCTGCGAGCTGGCAGAACCTCTGAGGCTTTGACTTCAAAGATCTATTTGGTTTAAACGTGAGCTGTAGAAAAGTTGTCGAGCTATGTACTGTGTAAAAGTTGTGAATTGTTTGGCTGAAACAAGTATAAAAAACTCACTTTCTATTTTTCTTGAAATAGATGTGAAACAGCCCTTTCCACTTATGAGTTGGCTTCTGAAGAAGTCAAATTGCATTTGTGTCTTAAAAGAAGGAACGAGAATTGCATTTCTTTTGCGGAGGGGGTATAGGGTATAGTTTTCGGACAGACACACGAGCGATAAGAACCGTGAACCATCGGTCTGTGTAAGTTCTAGGTACACTCGTTACGGGCAATGATTGGCGTGATAATTGTCCTCCGCTCGGGCATCCACGAGCGGCCATTCTTCCTGCTGGAGGATCTTTGGCGCCGGGACATGATTTGTAACTACCCTAGTAGTATGTCATAGTTTACTGTAGCCCGCTCATCATTGCGGATGCATCGATTGAGCATGTCAGCTCGCTCCAAGAGAGACTGGACTGGATCCCGACGAGGACGGCGAAATTATAAGACTGGACTGGACTGGGTGGGCACGCAGGCCCACGGGCCACGGCCTCCCCTGGCTCCCTGCTACGCCGGCCAGACGAACGCGGAGTGACTGACATGGAAGCAGCAGCGGCGACAGATCTTTGTTGCTTCGCTTCCTGACGAGCTAGCGGCGCAGCATGTGGCCTGCACATGGCTTCCTCTCGGCGTGGCAAAGCTTATTATTATTGTTATTCAATGGACACTTAACAGGACAGCCGGAGGGGAGGGGAGTAGTTCGTTGTTGCAATGCAATGCAATGCAGCTCGGAATCGGAGCGTTGAAATCCTGGATAGATGCACGAACGCCATGGATTCTGTTTGACACTCTGAGATGCCCTCCGGGCTGCATCTAGCACGCTAGCAGCACAATTGTGTATGCTAGCGTAAGCGTCTACTCCCTCTATCCCTTTTTAATTGTCGCCGTAGGTTTTTTGTCACAAATTTGACTCGATTTGTAAAAAATATGTGCAATATTTATGTCCTCAAATAAATTTGTTAAAAAACTAGATTCAAAATTATTTCCGATGACCGATAATATTTAGTATTTATTTTAATTGCTGATATTTATTTTTTAAAAAGTGCAAGCGACAGTTAAAAAGGGACGGAGGATGTATGCTAATTGGCAGTCGTTTGCCTAGGATTCCAAGGCGATGCCGCCGCCGATAATCTCTCCTTTCACATCGTGGACGCCGCATTCCTATTTCCTAATGCCAGCCCAGCATTATACTACTCCCTTCCCTCTTGTCTAGAATAGTATTTTTTTTTTGACAATATCTTGTCTAGAATAGTTACTCCAGTAGCTACGGTCATCCTGGACGTAGCAGTGTGTATTTATTTATTAAACCCATTTTTCAACTTTGTACCGGAATATAGTTATGTTTGAATTGCCACGGTCGCCGTGCCCGAAATGACGTGGTTGCTGAGGTCTGCAATTTGCTCGATTCGGGGCTGCTTCGACAGCGAGGCAGACGGGCACCCTTGAGTTCTCAATCCTTGATGGCGTCGCTCCACTCCACGCCGTAGCTGGAGGACGGCGATGGCTGCGATCCGCTTCGGCATGCATGACAGACACCGACGCCGAACCGCACGATGCATTGGGATCCATCCGGCTGGCCGGCAGGTCCACGCCCACGCCCGTCGCCCAACGGGTGATGGACATGGACGACCTCGACCACACCAGCAACGCTACGAGTCAGTCTACGAGCCCCAATAAAGCCTAGAAGAACCCGTCAGGTTTCGTCGACGAAATTCAGTAGCAGCGCCGTGAATGAAGAACGGTGCACGGTTTATGGGCTTCTTAATGGTTAGTTTCGAAATTCTGCACCGCTCCCGCTACTGTACTCCTTAACCGCTGCTAGCCGTACTGCTGCTACCTTCTCAACGGTTGGGATCATGGGTATAAAGGCTTTGATCGTATTTGAGCAACGTACTGCTGCTACACACTGCACGATCCGCTTCTACACACTGCACGATCCGCAAAAAAAAATTAAAATTTTCTAATTATTTTTTATGAACGTTTATCTTATGATTTGTATAAAAAATTTAAATAAGACGAATAGTCAAACATGTATTAATGAAAGTCAAAAACGTTCATTTATTTGTAGCGCGGAGGGAGTACTGAAGAATACAACCACTTTTGAAGAAAACAAAAAAAAAAAAAAAGTGATTAGCGACCGTATATATCATGAATTTTGCTCGCCGCAGTACATTGGCCCAGGTAGTTTTTGTTTTCACCGATTCCTTCCTTCTCGGAAAGCAAGGAAAAGTTGACTCTGGGCGCGCCCTAATGAAGGGACTGGAGAGGGGGCTGTTTTGTCACGTCCAATTGATTGCCGATGTGATTTCTTTACTGTGTTAAGAGATGCTATTGCAAGTGTATGGCAAAGTGGCAGCAATTTGTCAAAAAAAAAAAAGGCAAAGTGGCAGCAACGTTTATCCCTCCGTCCCCAAATAGATGATGTTCTAAATACGATGCCAGTAATTTTAATAAATAATAAATATCATCCATTAGTATCATAATTAATATTATCGAGAAAGATCTTTAGATCTAGTTTTTTAATAAAATTTATTTAGAGATATAAATATTATACGTATTTTCTATAAATCGAGTTAAATTTATGGCATGAACACCCAAAAAAAGGGACATCATCTATTTTATGGCAAAGTGGCAGCAATTTGTCAAAAAAAAAAAAAAAAAGGCAAAGTGGCAGCAACGTTGTACAGGGTTAAAAAGATTTTTGTACTATTGCCGCGTAGGGCAGCCTACATCCGCACCATTATGATCGCCCGGGAGCCAGTTGGTTTTTCTCATGATCCAACGCGTTTGATTGATGCTGATTTTTGACAGGATTTTCGTTGATCTCGGCACGTTATTTATTATGACATTCTTATGGCACTCCCTCCGTTATTTATTAAATTATGTTTGACATTCTTATTTAAAAAGTTTATATATATTATAAAATAAATGAATCATTATTAAAGTATCTCATAGTTAACCAAGATATATGATATTTATCTAAAAATTTTAAATAAGGATCAACGGGAGGTTTAACCGAGAAGAGGGATCAACGGGAGGTTGAGTTGAGGCGGCCATGTCGTTTTCGAGAGCTCCAGCCTCCAGGGACCCCAAAAAAACTATGTATGGGACAGGATCACTGCACCTGCGAAATGAATTACCAAAAACGATAGAAAAAGAAAGCGAGTTGACGGGGCCGGGGAGCAGAAAGGCAGGCCATTAATACTTGACACCTCCCGTTTCCTGCCCTCTTCTCTTCTTCCTCTCCCTACTCCTCGTTCCCCTCCGGCCTCCGCCATTGCTCCGCAACACATGTCCTGCACGCGCCAGAGCTAGGCAGGGCTGGGCAGGAGCGCGGCTTCGGGCTCCCGTCTCCGCGGCGTCTTCTCTCGCCTGTTTGCTTCGCGGGAGCACAGAGATCCATTCGGGGCTTCCAGGCTCTGCGCAGCGCAATCTGGTGAGGTTTTTCTGCTGCAGCACATCTTCTCCCCCTCCAGTTTTGTTTTTCCCTGGTTCCTGCCTGATTCGGTTGCCTTTCGTTGTATTGTGCTTTGGTCCTTTAGATCTGTCTCGCCTCGGTTCCAGAACTGTTTTGCTTATCTCTGCTGTTCTGCATTTCGCAGAAAGATTAGAAAAGTTCGTCCCTTCTTTTGGCGGTTGTTGATTGCTGCTTTCCTCAGCTTTCTGGAGCCAACACAAAAGGAAGAAATTGATAAAAATTAGCGTTTTGGTTTCCTTGAAATGTGCTCCGATTTCAACTCGCGAGCTTTGCGCACGCGCCCGCCTTTAAACTGCTAGGCAGTAGTAGTATGTTTCTTTTTTGTGCAAAGAAAGGCTTTCATTCTGGGGCGGGCGGGCGACTCTCTTTGCGAGCAGCCAGCAATGATGGCGCCTTTGGCGACCACTCTCTGCTGATCAATCAAACACTTGTTTATTATTGCTAAAGAGTATGCTAGATCTGTAGCTGTAGCCTTGCATGATTGCGGTTAGTGGGGGGATCGACATAGTTGATGGTTACAAACAGGACCTCCTTAGCTTTACCTTTACTAGCTTCACATATGAATCCCCAAGTGCGGCGGGCGCACATTGAGCGCCCAATGATGAGCGTCCAATTATATGGCGGGAGGTGAATGCTGATTGTGGCCGTCATTTTCTTGGTTTATTATTTCTTTTGATTGATAAATCTTATTTTATTGTTTACTTTACATAGTATGTCGCTGTCTGCGGTAAAAAGAAGTATGTCACAGCCAGATGATGTGTTCTATTTTCTTGGTCCACTTCATTTCCTCTGTTCTTTTTGGGGAGTAAATATTTGTTGAGTTCAGTCACTGGGCGACCTTAGTTCATGATTTGATCGAAGCTTTTTCCCACCATTTGCAGATTGTGAATGAAACCTACAATGGAATAGTCCATCACGATGCCAAGGTTGCTTCCTGACTGACCAGATCGAGCTTGTTGTAGTCTCTGGTCATCTTGTCTGAAAAACAGACAGGTGTTGTAACTATGGCTTCGAAGGCAATGCCCCAAGTTCTCCCCGAAATGCCAAGCATTCCAGGCCCGAAGCAGTGCTCTAAGAGTGCTTCCCCTTTGGAGATTCCCCAGACAAACAATTCCTGTGCTTCAGCACTGACAGTGTTACCAGGAACAACTAACCTGAGCAATTCGAGTCATAAACCTGAGCCGAAGGAGCAGAAACCAGATCACCACCTCAAGGAATCTGTTGATGTTGCGTCGCTGAAGCTTCCTGTAGAATCAAGCGAGAAAGTGGTTGTGGAGCATGGGAGTACGGATGGAAGTTCCACTTCATTTCAGACATGTGAAGGGACTAGTCAAGCAAAGGTTAGTGCAAGTGCCAAGTTCACTGATCCATCTGAGATTGGTGACAGGGGCAATAGTGGAAGATGCAGGCCTAGCACAAGCAGTGATATCAGTGATGAGAGTTCATGTAGTAGCATGAGTAGCAGCACAAAGCCTCACAAGGCAAATGATTCACGATGGGAAGCAATTCAGATGATCAGAACTAGAGATGGGATCCTTGGGTTGAATCATTTCAGGCTGTTGAAGAGGCTAGGCTGTGGCGATATTGGCAGTGTGTATCTCTCTGAATTGAGTGGGACTAAAAGCTATTTCGCGATGAAGGTTATGGATAAGGTGTCACTAGCAAGCCGTAAAAAGTTGCTTCGAGCTCAAACAGAGAAGGAGATTTTGCAATGCTTGGACCATCCCTTCCTTCCTACACTTTACACTCACTTTGAGACTGATAAGTTCTCCTGCCTAGTTATGGAGTTCTGCCCAGGGGGAGACCTTCACACTCTTCGGCAGAGGCAACCTGGCAAACATTTTCCGGAGCAAGCTGTTAAGTATGTCTTATCTATATTTACCTTCTGCATTTATCGCATTTCACTACCTAATAGGCTAATAGAGTTAGGTTTTTTAGATCATTTGAAGTCATCATGACTGAAAAAAATTTATAGCTTGCTGCCTTGTCCAACCTTCTGACTGTTCTGAGGAGTTTTGCTAATGAAATGTTATCAAAATGCAGATTCTACATAGCAGAAGTCCTCCTGGCGCTAGAATACCTGCACATGCTCGGTATCATATACCGTGATCTCAAGCCTGAAAATGTCCTTGTTCGGGAGGATGGGCACATTATGCTCTCAGACTTCGACCTTTCCCTTCGCTGTGCAGTGAGTCCAACACTGATTAAATCCTCAAACCCTGATGCAGAAGCACTCAGGAAGAGTAGCCAAGGCTACTGTGTTCAACCAGCTTGTGTTGAGCCGTCCTGCATTATTCAACCATCATGTGCAGCCCCAACCACCTGCTTTGGCCCACGCTTGTTCTCCTCCAAGTCCAAGAAAGATCGAAAACCAAAACCTGAGGTTGCCACCCCGATCAACCCTTGGCCTGAGCTCATAGCAGAACCCAGCGATGCACGATCAATGTCATTTGTTGGGACACACGAGTACCTGGCCCCTGAGATTATCAAAGGTGAGGGCCATGGTAGTGCTGTTGACTGGTGGACCTTTGGGATATTCATGTACGAGCTGCTGTTCGGGAAGACACCTTTCAAGGGATCCAGCAACCGGGCTACACTGTTCAATGTCATTGGCCAGCAGTTGCGCTTCCCAGAGTACCCAGTTGTGAGCTTCTCAGCAAGAGATTTGATCAGGGGTCTACTTGTGAAGGAGCCCCAGCAACGGTTGGCTTACAAGCGTGGAGCCACGGAGATCAAGCAGCATCCTTTCTTTGAGGGCGTGAATTGGGCACTGATAAGGTGTGCAAGCCCACCAGAGGTACCAAAGCCTGTCGAGATCGAGCGGCCATCAAAGCATCCTTCATCGCCATCGGGAGCTGCTGATGCTTCCGTTGGTGCACCCCAGAAAGGTTCTGACGGCTACTTGGAGTTTGATTTCTTCTAGCAAACATGTGGGTTTTACTATATTGTTTGTGCTACTGAATGTAGGATTTTCAGATATTATGTTTTCAGCAGATGGTTGGTGCTGTAGATTTGTCTCTTCAACCTGTTCTCTTTTTTTGGGGTACTTTACTTTAATCTTTTTCTTAAAGTTCACATTTGTAATTCAGCAAGTCCTGATTGTTCTGATCTCTTGCATTGCCTTTGCAAAACATTGCTCACTCCTTTTCAGATTGTAAATCGTTTTATTTTTGTTCCAAATCAAAACTTACTAGCTTTAACTAAGTTTTTAAAAATAATTAACATCTACAAAATTAAATAAAAGGGAGTGAGACTAGCCCAACTGATTAGGTGGAGAATATAGTCATGCACCTAACTATCATGGTTTGTCTTTTTTTCAAATTTGAATTTGGATGCCTATTTTCTTTCTAGCGAAAGCTAGTTAAAATTAGAAGAAAAAAAAGACTTAGAATGAAGAAACGACTTACGGTGAGGAGTTACAGTGACCGAGACTTCACTCTTCGGTATAGTTTATGCTATTCTTTATGATCCTACGTCACTGATAACCTTGACAGTCACATGCTCACTCTACTACTGTCCTAGTATGCAAAGTTTGATTAAATTTAGAGTAAGGATATTAACATCTATTACATTAAATATGAAATTACGAAAATATATTTCATAGTGTATCTAATGATGCTAATTTGATGTCGTGACTATTAATATTTTTTCTATAAATCTGATTTTGTATAAATTTGAGGAGGTAGTATTGATTTGGCGATCACACAGCAACCGCTGAATAACAGCAAAAGGTCTTAAGCTTCGCTGATTATGAAAACAATGAAAGGCTAATGATAAGGATCTTAAACATGTATCACCGACCAATAGCATCGTTTTAAGATGACCATCAGACTAGATGTATCCGCGATCTTCAGCAGCAATATCTTCCCCGCCATGGCTACATGCAAAGTTCATTGGCGTCTCGCCGGGTTCACCATAGAAACATGCACGCCTTGCGGCATTGCGGCACAGGTTGCAGATGGAGGAGGAAATTCAAATCCAGAATAAAACGTTAGCTTCTGCAGATGAACATATTTTCCAATCAACCTGACATTGTTTTAATATATCTAGATGCTCCAGAACATCCAAAATCCAAACAAAAGATAACATCATCACAGTGAATGTTGATGCCCGGGCCATCATCGCCTTGCTTATGATTTAACAGCAGCGAAGGCATTGAAACTTCGATGGCAGTGGAGGTTCACAAGGAATCCACACACGAAAACGCAGTAGCCAGCCGCAACACCTTTTCATCACCATCTCCAGATACGCTACTTTAAGGTACTAAGCCTCGCATTACTATGCACAGGTAAAATATTATTCCCATCCCAGACTGTTTTACCACAGTACGCTGTTTCACCTAGACTTGTTTTGGGCACCTCTTCAAGGATCTCTCAAGTTCTTCAGTTGAGGTTCTTGTAGATTCTGAAAGAGACAAACACCGCTGCGGCAGCTGCGACAACAGCAAGAGCGGCATAGGTGTCAGCTCTCTCCCAGGTCTCAAACCAGGTGGGCATCGGGCAAGTCTTTGTATTCCCCTTCTTACTGCCAGCACCACCCTCCTTGTCATTCTCCTCCGAGCTCTTGGGGTTCTGCTCAGCTGCGATGCTCTTGTCCTGTTCTTCCTTCGGTAGGTCAGTTTGGCAGCAAGTGAGGCCACCATTGCCTTGGCAGCATCCACCAGTTGCTGCAGGGTTGCAAGAAGCACCATTTGTTCCAGTTTCTTCAAGGGATTCTTTGCCACCATTTGTCATGTTCCGAAGCTCGAGAGCTTGCTTCTGCTGCTCCTCAGATAAACCCATCTGCCCCCTGCAAGATACCATATATAGTACACATAAGAACCCAGGACAAAGAAACACTCAGCTATCAATCAACCATATATTGTAGGATTACTTCAGCATAGCAATAGAGGCAGAAAGCATTAATTTAGTGGACCCAGTGCCTTGTGGCACGAATACAAAAGGTCAAAAAGGATTTGGAACACATGCATATTAGATTCAGGAAACACCATTGTTCCATTGCAACAAAGAACTGCGAATATGAACATTGAACAGCTTGCCATATAAGGTCATTCTTTAAGTTCTGAAGTTGCTGCAATTAGAAGTACAACGACATATACAGGGCAGGAGTATCAAATTCAACCTGGAACTAGACTTGCTACGACATTCCACATTAAACAGTTCGAGACTTCCAGTGAAGCATTAATGAAATACCATTCTTGATCAGCTCTCCTCATAAGCAGATCAAGTGAGTGATTTGACATAGTGCAGACAAATCCAACACTGGGATTCTGGATAAACTCACACCAATAAGGGAGGATAATTTAAAAAGGGAATGATTTCAAATATGAATGAGTTGATATAGGAAATCTCCTGTGTATGAGCATGCCGGAACAGAAAATGCACTATTACAAGAATACAGTTTCATGCATGCTTATAGTGCATTGTCTTGAACAACTTTACTTTAATACAATTTTTGAACATTATGATCTCCATCAAAGCTAATTTAAGCATTGTTAAAAGAATGAATTACGGAATAAAATTAAACTAGAACATTATGCAGTTTTTTTTTTTGTGTGATTATTAGTCATAGAATATGTAATACATGTTCACATAAGCATGTACTTTGCACTTTGCAGGATAAGAAATAGCAATATAATAGGATGGAAACCGACATATAGTCAATCATGACTCCACATCATAATAAGATGTAAATAATGAGTGAACAATTCTAAGTTCTCAACCCATGGTGTACAGATAGAGTACAAGGGTTCAACAAGGAGGATACCTCCATAGATGGTCCACAACTTCTCCTTGTCCAATATGTTTATGCAGCAAAACAGGCACATCATCAGGAACGACATAACCATACCTACAATTGCAATTGTAGTGAGCACTAATTGGATTATATAAGGCAAGAATGTTCATATGCAAAAGTAAAAAGACAATAGTTGCACAAGACAAAGTGAAAGGTTAATGTTAATTTAATAACAGTCCTTACCAATGACCAGTCACTTCTCCCTTGGCATCAGAACTGAAAATGATGATGTTTCCTGCGTACTTATGACCTCCCACATGTGAGCATGCACTCACAGCCACCTGACCATCAAGTCCCAGTCCATTTATCTCTTCCTTGAACCTTTTGATCAAAGCAGGTCCACAAACACCACACCTTTTGTCCCTGCTTCCATGGGCACAAACGAAAACATAGGAACCACTCATAGGCTCAGGAGATCCAGGAAGCCAGTCAACATCCTTCACAAGCACTTCTTCAACAAAGTTGTCAACGTCAAAATGGGTCAGCCCCCTGCAAACATATTATGTCACAGATTGAAAATTAACAAAGAGTTGACTTTGAAGCCTAAATCCACATGTTTATTAGTTAGAACGCTTGCAGCTTACTTGTATCTGATCATATCTGGAAAGATCAATACATCTCCATTTGATGATTCAGTGCCATCTTCTCCTTCACAGATGGTCAATTTGATCTGTGTAGTGGCAGAACATAGCAGTCAATGGATATATATGTAAATGAAAGATGAATTAGCAAAAACTACCAAACTTACAACCTTTTCCTGAAAGCATTTCTTTCAAAAATAACATAAACAAGCCAGAGAGTGGACAAAACAATATTCTTAACACTATAAAATATCACCCCAAAAGTTACAATTGTGCAAGAATAACATGCTCCCAGAAGACAATAGACTAGCTCAAAATAATAGGTAAAACCCTCTCAAGGAGCCTATATAACAAAAGCACTAGTCGCTTATTTGTCATTTGGGACACGACAATAGTCAAAATCAGTTCCTATATTATATGAGGTGATACAAACTTCTACGAGTTTCTCCCACAGTTAGAACAGTTCAGATCCTACCATATACTCCCTCCGTTCCAAATTATAAGTCGCTTTGACTTTTTTGGTTCATCCATTTTGCTATGTATCTAGACACATTGTTATATCTAGATACACAGTAAAATGGATGTACCAAAAAAGTCAAAACGACATAATTTGGAACAGAGGGAGTACTTTGGATAACAGATCAGAAACCTATATACCTAGTCAGTGACAATGGGTTTGGCAACGTCGTATAGGCAGTAGGCACACAGGACATGGTTTTGCATTTCTTCTAAACAATCAACTATGTAAACCATATGATCAATGGCAACACTCATAAATAGCAGAGGCAATTATTTTTATGTTTCAGACTAAAATGATTCAATTAGGAACAAGTCGATGCTGGAGCTCAACCAATATACGTCAAACCCATTGAAGTCATAGCTAAATACACATATAAGTGAAGAACATTAGGAATATCTATGATTTCCCACAGAAGAAAATGAGCATGGATTTAAACCAACTACGGTAAGCTATTACTTAGATGGCACTCGAGGGGAAAAGAAGAGATTAGAACCTAAAGTAACATTGAAAAAATCAAACAGGGCAAATGACCTCTCAAGCTCCAAATAACCATCAACCCAAATTGACACCACCTCTTGGTACCATTAGCAAATAACCATGTCAAGGAACCAAACAAGGAGCAGAAGAACCATATAATGTTCATATAACCTCCTCTAAAAATTAAGCACTGGAAATGGATCATGGGTGCCAAGCAAAAAGTAAGTGATCCAGATAAACAATTAAATTTAGAATTAAAAAAAGTTCATGGCACTAGGGTTCTATCCTAACCAGAACATATACTACAGTCAAAGCACAAAAGCTAAACCAGAACATAAGCTAGACTCACAGAGCCCACATTGAATTCCTAAGGCATGTACAAATCCCCGAAGAATGATTCAGATGTCCTACCAAAACTAATAAAAACACGATTCATAACTTAAGGATCCATAAAATCAACAGATGAGATTGGAATGGAACCATGAATAAAATCAACACAACCCTAACAAGTAGAGGAGGTTCAACATGTATAACTCTCTCTTCAGCATCAGAATCAGAACATGGAATATGGACCCAGAATGTAAGCAGAATCCAAATTATTAATATGGGATCTCAATTCATGTCCAGCCGTGCACAGTCCAGTTAAAAAAAAAAAAAATATAAATGCCAAACCGAAACTAAAGCTATTCACAGAGCCCAGTAGTACGAAAAGTGTTTCCTATGCCAAGTCTAAGCCCCAAGCCAAGACTCAGATATCCAACAGACAATACTAAAAGATCAAGTAGCAGCCAAAATCTTCACTAGTTCACTGTAAGGCCTCATAAGAAGCCACAGACAAAACAAGTAGTAGTTAGAACGGGCGCAAAACATTAAATATCAGAATCCCTAGATTATAGTGGCGAATTCAGCGACGAAAACCATATCACAACCAAACAGAACATCCGCCAAATCACTCTGTCGACTAGGATCGTAAAACCCCACATGAAAATTAACCTCGTCCGTATGCAGACAAATCAACCATACTATATCACGTGATACCTCGAGCTAGTTGAATTAAATACTTACTGCAAAAAGGGGTCCAAAATCGAAATCATCAGCGTCCAGTTAGCAATTCCCGCAAACTAACTACGAAAAACCCAACCAAAAGCGTACCAACAACCACATCGCCGTACCGAACCAGCTAATTTCCGAGCCGAACAAAAATCAGGAGGGGGACATATGGATGCTCACGGTCTTCTTCAGATTGGGCTTGCGGGCCTTGATGGCGGCGGCGAGGAGGCGGGGGAGGCGGTCAGACTCAGCGGCCTCGACGTGGGACGGCCACACCTCCGGGCCCTTGTAACAGAGGAACACATGGCGCTCGTGGAACCCCACCGTCCCGACCAGCTTCTCCTTCCCGAGCTCCGGGCGCTGGAAGCCGAACTCTGCGTCTAGATCCGGCACAGCGACCGCGGCGGCGAGGACCGCGTCCGTCGCGTCAGCCGCCGGAGCCGGAGCCGCGAGGGGGCATCACCTTCTCCATCACCTGCCGTAGGGGAAGCCATCAGGAGGCGGAGTGGCAGTAGACGGCGGCGGGTTGGTACGCGCTGCGAGGAAAAGACTGGTGGTGGTGGTGGAAATGGAAATTGCTTGGGGAGTTTGGGGAAAATGTGCAGCATCTCCGCGGGTTTTTATGGCAGGAGGAGGGGAGTTGTTCTTGCTCAAGGGGAAAACCCGGAAAAGTCACGCCCACGGACCACAGCCTTGGCCCACTTGTCGGTGACAATTTGTTTCTTGTCAATCAATTTACTAATACCGCAGGACCCACACGAGAGGGTGACGTCAACCAGAGAACAAAACTTTGGTTCTCGTAGTCCGGTTTGTGTGCCCGTCTAGTCAATTTTAACATCTGTGATGCGTAATCCCCCGTCCCTATTTAATTTCACCGTGGATTTTTAGCCATCTTTAACTCGATGCGTAAAAATAATACAATTTTATATTTCTAAATAAATTTGACAAAAAACTAGCAGTAAAGATATTTTATGATACTAATAAATACTAATCAAAATTTATTAAAATTATTTTGTTTCTTGAAAAAAACTAGTCAAAAAATTAAAAAATAAGTTTTATTAAATATACAGTTATTTTTCAGAATAAATATGTTGGTAATTTTTTTAATAAAACTAGTCCAATTTAAATAACTTATCATGTACCATGATTTATATAAAACAATTATGTTTAAATTATTATAGTTTAATTAGGATCTAAACAGATAGCTGGTTTGGTTGGATACTTGGATTCTAAGGAACTACGACTAATCAGGATATGACTAATTCCGTCATCTAGTAGAAAAAATGAGGATTAGGATTTTCTCCATTAAATGTTTTCCGTTGTGGTTCTACAGTGTATTTGGATAATGGCCAATCATCAAATATATGTCCAACAATTTGTTTGCCATACCTTAGTCATGGTTGGCAAAAAAAAAAAAAAGGGTCAATGATAAATGGAAAATAAGTGTGGCAAGCCATTGGCACATTTTAAAATACACTTTAAATTTATCAAAGTTTTTGGTGTGTACCTTTTTTTTTTTTATAAAAATATATATTCTTTTTTCTCGAAAAGGTATGCACTTTATATTAAAGTGAAAAAGTTTATATGATACATGTCGTCTTTATGCTATTAAAATAGATACAAAGTTTTAACAGAAAAAATTTTTTTTTTCAAATATACAAAAAGTTTGTGTATCTTTGTAAAGATGTCGTAGAAGATTACAACGACGCGCCTTCATGCTAGTCATATCTCATAATCCTATGGATAATTTGAAAATTTTCCATTTTTCTCTAGATATTTTTTCCATTTTCCTCTAACAGGTTTTTTTTTGAAGCATCTAGAGATATTTTAATGTGTTCTAAATATTTTTATTTGAATCAGTTATATCTCAATCTATCTTTAGAACCGTTTTATAATTTTTTAAAAGCTTGTTAGTATCGGCATTTGCGCTTATACAACAACGTTAATTATCAGAGGACGAGCTCTTGATTCACCTAAAATTTGCCATCTTCTTGCCATGGAAATGACACGAAAAAAATTTTTTTTTTCGTTGTTTCCTTATTTCGCTGACGAAACTAATACAGTACTCCGTATCATACAACTGGGATTCCTACATGGGGACCCACCAAAACATTGGACATGCCTACTTTCCCAGTCGGAAAGCAAGAAGTTGCAGAGAAAATCGAAATGTTAGCTCATCAAAGAACAAGAACTTCGATCCTGCCTCTGTCTTAACTTCTGACTAAGTTTTGACCGCCACCTTTACCCTGTCCAAGAGGCCGACCTCCTGAGCACCGGCTTGGTCGGCTTCTCCTCCTCCAGGGAGATCATGCCGAGGTGCGACGGGTCCTCCAGCATCATCTTGGCCACCAGGTACCCCGCGATGGACCACGTCTGGAACTTCCTCGCCTGCTTGCCGATGTAGCGGCCCAGCTTGCCGTCGTAGTACTCCGGCCAGCCGTCCCTCGCCAGCCTCGCCTCGGCTAGGTCGATGGCGCGCCGGGCAATCTTCAGCCTCCCGGTCTTGATGCATGCCGCAGTGAGCAGCCACAGCAGCACTGCAGAAAAGGTGATGTACCGTACATTCATTCAGATGTGAGCTGCTCAAATGGCCGAGTTGTTTTGCGAAGACTGAAGTTTAGTTTACTGACCTGGCCAAGATCCCCCGTTGTGGTAGCTCCATCTCGTGTTCTTGGGGTCGCAGCCGGTGACGATCTGCCACTCGTGCCCCTCGATGGCCGGGTAGCAAATCTTGACGGGCATCTCGCCGACGAGGTCCTCCCAGCGCTCCTCGATGAGGTCCATGATGGCGGCGGCCTGGTCGGGCGTGGCGAGCGACGCGAGGATGGCGACGCAGTTGCCGAGCGCGAACCAGCGGAAGTCCATGCGGGCGGGGCTGACGTTGCCGACGAAGTAGCCGCCGCGGGTGGGCATGAAGTCGAGGAGCCAGTCCGGGATGGACTCCGGGTTGACGTTGAACTTGTTGACGGCCGTGTGCGAGTACTCCTCCGTCTTGTACCGGTAGATGTCGTTCAGCTGCTGGAAGTCCAGCCAGAAGTAGCTCCGCATGTGGTAGCTCAGCGCCGTCAGCCGCGTCACGATCCGCTCCATCATCTCCTTCCCCTCCGCGTCCGGCTTCAGCATCAGCAGCGCGCACCGCAGCGCCATGAAGAACAGCGCCTGGATCTCGATCGGGTACCCGTACACACCCTGCGTTACGATTGCGATTTGCTATCAATCGATCGATCGATCGGTTTATTTTAATTGACGGATGGATTTCTTGACGACGGCACGACAATATATGACACCCGGCTGCTTGCCCTTTGCTCATCAGTGCTTACCATCCTGCGATCGATCATGCAGCAGCCGTCGGCGCAGAGCAGGGTGGGGAAGGTGTCGAAGCCCTCGGCGAGGCACTGGTTCATGATGAGCCGGATGCCCTTTCTGGCACATGGGCGTCTCGGCGAGCGTCATGTCGCCGGTGGACTTGGTGTAGGCCCTCAGGACGATGATCCACCAGAACCCGGAATCCACCGGCGCCACGCGGCCGATGGCGCTCTCCCCGAAGTCGGCCACCAGCTTGTCCACGCCGCGCTTGGGGTCCTTGAGCACCTTGAAGCTCGCCGGCATGGCGCCCTCGCCGAGCTTGAAGCGGTCGATCCGCTTCTCCCACCCCTGCAGCAGCAGCGTCTTGAGCAGGAAGTTCCGCACGATCTCTGGCTCCCCGTTCATCAGGAACGCCAGCGCGCTCGGGACGAAGTCCCTAACGAACACCTGCATGCGCGCGCGCACCGCACAATTGAATTGGAGTTAGCTGCTCCGATGCATCCCGCATCAATCAAACGAATGAAGATTATTCTTTAGCAAAAGAAGCACACAGTATTCCGAACTTATTCTGCATAGTATCAAATAATACTCCCTCCGGTCAGAAAACATATCATTTATGGTAGAGTTTAATTTGTTGATTAAACCTTAAAAAATACAAACATCAATAACATTTTTTTTTAGAATCAAATAACTTTTAGATTATCTAGTTTGAAAACATATAACTGTATATTATTTGTGCACATCTGTATTCAACAACACCTATATAATCTCATGAATTTGGTAAATTTTAAGAAATATGTGTTCTACAAGAAATTAGTGATCAAGACAACATGACAGAGAAGTATTTTTGATGAGAAGGAATATGTGGCAACTACTGGGCACGAGATATGTGTACACCATACTACTCTTGGACTGGCCCCGTGCCCCTTCTTCCAAGTAACCATGCATATAAGTAGCTTGAAGTATCTATCTTTGATCAGCATAATCCCCTTACTTTCCAAAACGAATCACGATCAACATATAGGAGTACTAACAGAATCCAACTACCCAAGAAGCAAAGCAACTAGGACGTACGCACGACACAGAGCAAGAAAGTGTGTGTGAGCAAGGCAGCAGCACGCCGTTGTCGTGCTATACCACACTACCTGGTCGTAGTTGAGCACTTCGCCGGCGGAGTGGTCGACGGCGGCGATGGTGCCGATGGGCTGGCCGCGGAAGGACACGACGGAGCGGCGCAGCGCGTCCCAGGCCTCGCCGATCAGCGGGTGGGGCTCGAACGAGAGCCGCGTGGACGAGGCCGGCGTGCCGCAGTAGGACCGCAGCCCGCCGCCGGGGGGTACATGCTCTCGTAGCTCTCCATCGCCCCGCCGTAGTAGCCCCAGCCGCCGCGGCTGGCCGTGCCCGTGCCCGTGCCCGCGCCGCGCCGGCGCCGGCGAGCGAGAGCTCGCTGAGCGAGCGGTCGTCGAACGACCGCTGCCGCTCCACGTTGATCCGCGGCTTGTGGTTCAGCAGCCGCGTCAGGTCGAAGTCTTCAGGGTCCACCAGAGACGCCTGCGACGACGCCTTGCGCATCGCCGCCGCCGCCTCCATCTCGAACTCCGCCACCGTCCCCGTCTTCGCGCCCGGGAACACCACCCTGCCGTTCAGCGAGACGGCGGCGACAAGGAAGGTAACAGAAAGAAAACAGGAGGTCGGAGAGAGAGAGAGAGAGAGGGTCTGCGCTCGTATAGTACGGGCTCACCGGAGCTGGCCGCTGGGTTTGCGTTCCCGACGAGTCGGAGTCGGTGCCGCGTCAAGCTGCAGAGTCTGGCTTTGCTCCGGCGCGGGAAGGTGGGGTTGCGGTTGGACGGGTACATAAAGCACTCGGTGCTCACTGCTCAGGGATGACGTGTGGGGACGGGCAATGCGCGGGCCCACGTGGCAGGGGCTGCTGATGGTCGGCGTCGGAGGATTTTGTGGGACCGGCGCAGAGGTGCGCGCGCGCGGGTGTCTGAGTGGGACTGGCTCGCCTCGCTTGCCGTTTTGCGTGTGCTTGCTCGGGGGTGGTGGCCAACAGGTGGTTGCCCGGCTGTGCCTGGTTTGTTTAGCCTGTCTCAGAGGAGCTGGGGAGACGGTGAGTCGGTGATGTTCATCTTCATCAGTTCATCACAGCGATGCCGAATGGGTTTCTAACCCTCATGACAGTGTAGTGACACTGGAATTTTGTCGGGCGTAAGGAGAGTATGGATCTTAACGTCTTGCTACGTCGGTTCAATTTTTTTCCTCTGTACATTTACCTTGATCCGAAGATTGTGGGTGTAGATTGCCTATCGGCGACGCAATGACACCAAACAGTGTACATTTACCATCTCGAACCTTGTAAATTGTAATATCTTCAGACTAACATGGGCACAACTTCTGTTCTAAATTACATTACATGTCAATTTATAAATAAGTGAATATAATACTAAGTAGAGTATTATTTCTTAGGGGCACTTCGGCGGAGTTGACCTAACACAGTATGCGAAATTTCACACCCTAGCAAATTAGTGGAAGAATACTCTGTGTTCGTATGCAAATTCAATACCCTAGCAAATTAGTGGGAGATTGCCCCGCGTTCGGTTGTTCTCAAAGAAAGCAAGCGAGCATTCAATGATCAGCCATCCATGTTATATGGAGATTATGGAAGGAGCACAACAATAGGATATTTGACAATGCTCATGTCACTGTACTTCAAGTCGCTAGATCGATCAGATAAAGTCTAGACCTAAGTAGAAGGGCTCACTGCTTGCAGTCACCTAGTGACAAATGGTTTGTGCCTTTTATCCATCCAGTGGATTTACGTGTATATAGAATTTTTGCCCATTCTATATGTAGAGTTTTTTTTTTTTTTAAAATCACAAGTAGTATAAACATAGACGTTCACAACAAATGCACACTCACCCCTTATAAACGCACATAGTAAACCATATCCCTATATGCACCTCTGCAAGACCACGTGGGCAAATCTTGATGAAATCATCGCAGGTGCCTAACTGTCGACGAGAACGCCGCTTACCACTGAACGCACTGTTAATTTAAGGATTTGAAAACTAGAATATAGAGTTCCTACCATTGCGTTCAAAGAAAAAAGAAATGTTTCATCTTGGATTTAACAAAACTAATTAATTAGATGTTGTAGGCATTGTTGCATTTTTTTTATATAATTTGATGAAAGTTTGAGAAAATTGATTTTGGATAAACGTAGAACAACCTACAATTTGAATTCGAAACTGAAGGCGTATGTTACATCCCTGAACCGAATAATTCAAGATATTACCTAATGTTTTCTATGATAATATATCGACATGGCCAGAGTTTTTTTTTCTAAGAATATATATTTTGACACGTGTTTCATTGAGAGAGAGTAAAAACACGGCTAGAGTCATCAGGCCCCCATCAAAATAATTTCCTCGTTTAATCATTCATTCATCACATTCAAAGTGAGTAAATACGTGTCACGTCGTGTGTGTGTTCCCAGCTAACATCTTCCACACAAGAGAAGATGAAATGGGTAACAAATGTATCATTGCTGAAAAGGAAGTAGAGTGAATTCGAAAATAATCAATGACACGCGCACAGTTATCATTGTGTGTATTAGTCAGCCCCTGTTATCAGGCACACGAAACGGGCCTGGAATATATGTCTCTGGATGCTCAAGTTCGTGAGACGAAATCATGGGGCAGAAGTACGTGTTTTGAGTCGTGATGTTCTGTAGTCTGTACGAAAGCTTGACATATAGGATAGTAAGGAGTAGGAGTTTACAATACACAAGAACACAAAAGAACGGTCGTCCTGTCCTGCCATGGAATCTGGTCTGGTAACTTGACCGTGAATTCTGAACGCAGTATCCTTGTGCAGATCTTTTGGTTGTCGTACGTGGAGGTAATTATGGAAGCGAAAACAACGCTTGCCATGCTCTTCACGTTCCTAGCTGGGACGATGACGATACCTCTCTGCAAGTCCAGCTGTTGATTCACAGTCGTCACGCTGTTCTATTCCTTGCCGCTGCTGCCGCCTGATCATCAAATTGCAACAAATAAAGAATTCGAACGAATTATTTCTCGTATCACTTTCGACGAGACAAGTAAACTAGTGTATTCGGCAGGTCGACGGGCAGCCGCCGGCCGGACGCGGCGAGATGCTGCCGACGCCGCGCGCGCGCGGCTCTGGCTCGGAGCGGGCATGTGGAGCTCTGGGAGCTGGTTGCTAGCTATACCGGGCGGTCCGCCTTTGCCCGCACGCATGTGTGGCTGCTGGCTTTTTGCTAAATTGCTAGCTGCAGGTCCGAGGAGGCCGGCCGTCGGCCTCCTCGCAAATGTCACGACGGCGATCGGCCGGGATGATGGCGCCCTGTTCAACGTGGCCATTTATCCGGCACAACTGTTGCATGATTCGATGGACGGGCATGATTAGTCAAGGCGGGTGTCACGGCCTTAGAAATGATGCAATAACCTCGACCGTCGCTCATTATTAATTGTGCTCGATCTCGATGGTCAAAGGACCGTGTGCGCCTTCCAGTACCTTCGCGACGACAATAGTGGCCGGCCGGTTCGCCGTCACAACTCACTGGTCACAGCTAACTTCTGCAGAAGCTACTGTACGAACTCCGACGGAGCATTGCCTGCAGGCCATGGAAGCCAGGACGCAGAACCTAGAGAAGAAGAGCCCAGCAGATTCGTCGACGGCGACCAACCTCTGGGACTCTGGGTTCGTAACGTAAGGCGGACTACTACCGACTAACCGATTTGGCGTATAGAAGAGGTCGGTGACCAGGATAGCGCAGCTAGCGCGCCGGCCGAGCGCACACGCTAAAGCACAGCGCCACTGCCGATCGAGTGCCGACAGACCATGGCCAGCAGCACCAGCTGCAGTCCACGCCAACGCCCGCACGGCCCCACGCGGGGATGGATGGCGCAGGCATGTGCCAGTACCAGTGCCACTGCCACCGATCGGCGGCGCCCCCCCAGGCCCAGCTCGTGTGTTTCGATCGTTCGCTCGCGCATGCATGCAGTGCAGGTGCAGCGCAGCCGAGCAGGCCGCTATACTTGCCTGGCGTCTGTCTCGTTTCTAAAGGCAACCGCCAACCACCCACGCACAGCGCCGGTTCGCGCACGTACACTCGCTGCCGCTGCTGCCAGCGGCGTCCAGCGGCGCAGGGAACATCGCCGCCGCGGCGCTGCCTCTGCCTGCTGGTCACCACCACGATACGAGCCTCTGCTGGCGCTGGGCACGGGACAAAACGCGGCGGAGTCGTACATGCATGCACCCGCACGATGGCGCCGGCGCAGCGCGACGCCCTTGCCACCGGGGCACAGGCACCCAGGATCGATCGGTTTTGCTCATCCAGTTATCTGCATCCACTCATTCTTCTGAACGCGAATGACTTCTTCGACGCTGACCTTCGCTTGGAGGATCAGGACCCGCCCGACAGCCGGTCACGTCGGATTTAATCGAAGAGTACGGCGATGCAACGACAATGCTCAATCGCAGAGCACAACCGCATGTGGTTGAAGGTATGGCTTCAAACTTACGTGGATGCAATTTCTTCCTATAAATGTCTCTACAGTAGATTGGAATCACTAACTCATATCGTCTTGCTAGCTGGCATGTTTACTTTCTTAAAATGGATGTGAAAATCGTTGTTCTACATGGAAAATCATAAAACTAGATAGCGTTTTCAAATGTTCTTGGGTGAAGGATGATTCGATGGCGACCCATTTGCGAGAAGAAAATAGGAGTGGATAACATGGCAAACAGTATTTTTTTTAGCTTTCTTTGATATGATGATCTTATTTGTCATAGTGTTGCAATTGTCAATTGTTTGAGATCCAACTTCATATCGAGATTAATGAGTCGAGCCTAACGAGCCAAGAGTCCAAAGTCACCCACAATCAACTCTTTTTTTCTTTTATTATTAAAAGGAAAATAAATTTAGTTGGAGCATTTTTTGAAGTGAGCCAGTGAAATAGTTCAACGAACTTTTTGTCCAACCCTAGAACAAAGTAGAAACAATCCCTACTCCATTTGTCCTATAATACAACACATTCAAACATCCATAATTTATATTCAAATATAAGGGTCCTAAGAGATAGATACCGACTTCACATTAAATACTTTTTGTCAAACGATCATCATTAATCATGTTGATGGTAACATCTACTCCCCCCATTCCAAAATAATTATGTTATGATTATAGAAAATAAAGTTTTTTTATAATTGCACAATACAACATATATAGACACTCATTGAGGAGGGCACTGAACATAAG
>JADLZL010003560.1:0-61793 GCA_015844335.1 Chrysopogon serrulatus | reverse complement strand
ATTCTGCAGATGGATTTGAATGCAAAATTTCGATACAACTTCACCATAACTAGGAGGACACGCGCGCTCCGCTGCGTGCGCAATTTAGCCGCGCGCCTGGGCCGGATTCGTGTTCGCGCGGCGTGGGTGGGCCTTCTGAGAAAGGTAGTTGCGGTGTGAAGGCCTAATGGGTCTAAAGCAGTGATGTAGTTGGGCCTCTTTCTTTTTTTCCTTCATATACGATGGTCCTGTATTAGATGTACATAACATGCAGCATTGCTGTTATGTGATTGTATCAAACCATCTCTTATTCATTTTGGCAGTATGGAAACATATGTCAATTTGCAGGAAGCAATATCAATTTATTACATGGTACATAGAGTGCTGTCAATAACATAGAAGTATCATCATCATACATATACGAATGTAAAAATATAGATAAGATAGAGTTGACACTGGAGAATGCGTAGTTTTTGAATGTCTGAACTGTTCATGGACTACTGGAATCGGAAATAGTATCTTCATTTACATGCCATAGTTCAGACTGAGTACACAGAGGAGGGAATCATTTCGAATGCATATATCGTTGTTTTCGGAGCAGGTAGCGGTGGACACACACGGAGAAGATGTGGTGGGGCAGCTACATCGCCATGTTGTTTTAGTCTTTTTACTCTTCCAAGTGGAGTCGCTTCCTGATACACAAAAAAGATTATGGTAGTATGATGCATATCGATTATGGGTGTGCTGAAATGCATTGTTGGTTTCACTCTATGCATGATAAAGCATGGCATAGGATCATATATAACCTGGTTATAGGCAAATGATTTTACCTAGAGGATTTTGTGACATGCAGATCATCAATTTCTGGAGCTCCTTGTTTCTTCCCTTTCCGCTGCTGTATGTCCTCTCGCAGATGGTAGAATAGGTAGGCATAAAAAATTGACGATCAAATAAGACCATGTATCGATGGTGTCCTTATATATGGTAGTCATGTAGGCACATGTAAAACCTGCGCAATACCTACGGTGGTGGTGTATACTGTGGTGACTCCAACACAGGTGTAGTTGTCCCAGGTAGCAGTTGAAAGGTCCTTGTTTGGTTTTGGTAATTGAGTGACAACTTAGGTGGACTAATTGTGCTTATGTGAGATTTGCAGAGATTTAGTCCACAGGTACATGTGTGTGAGCAACCATACCATGGAGGTGGTGTGATGTGTTGCAAGGCTCACACATGTGAAGTTGAAGAGCTTAAAGCATGATACATGACATGGAGTCATATGGCTAAGAGTGAAGATCGAGACAAGACTTGGCTTGATGGACCGGTCGCGCAAGGTGAAGGGCAAGTTGGAGGCTTTGAAGCCGTTGGTACCAAGTGTCCGGAGGCTTGAGCAAAGACTTGGCGCCGATGAACCAGGGCGATGGTGAAGAGCAAGTGAGGTCAAGATCGATGGACCAAAGGCCATGTGATGATATGGAGTGGACCATATCATTCATGTGGATGTCGGTGCATGTGTCGCATCGGCATTGGAGGAGATGGAGTGGAAAGCGCAAGACAAAGGTATAATCTAGGGCATTTCTATTTCACCGGTCATAGGTGTGTAGAGAAGTTGATGACCGGGTTTAGGATAGATGCCCGTACTATCAAGAGGGGCAAACTTGTTTGCATATCGGTCATCTAGTGCCACTTGAGCGATCTAACTTTGCATTGTGTTGCTTGGATCGAGTGGCGTGGCAAGTTGAGTGCCTAACCCTTTGAAAATGTTTATGAAAATACTAACACACTTGCACATGGTGATGTACACTTGTTGGTGTTGGCACATTTGCAAAAGGGATGGTGTTTGCCGGGTTGAGAGGGGTTTGGGATCCTCTCGGCGGGATTCGGCGCTTTCGAAAGTGAAGTGCTCATTTTCCATTGCGCCGAGGCCGGAAGTGGTGGCGGTCGGGCGGCCGACCGGACGCTGGTCGGGTGGACCGACGCGTCCCGGGCGTGCGCGTCCCGGCTTTTTTCGGTGGTGACCGGACGCTGCGCGACCGGACGCTCCAGTACCGCGTCCGGCCGGCGTGCCAGCGCAGGCGAAAAAGGTGGACCGGACGGGCGGGGAGTCCGTCGATCTCGACCGGACGCGTCCGGTCGGAAAAAATCGCTTTTGGAGCTCTTGAGTTGTGACCGGACGCGCGATTGTGACCGGACGCTGGGCGTCGCGTCCGGTCGGAGGACAGACGCGTCCGGCCAAGGTGGCGAGCGCGCGTGAGGTAGCCGTTGCGCGCCAAATCGGCTATATTCGAATGGCGTGGGACACGTGGCGTCGTGGCAGCCTCTCCGCTGACTTTTTAAGGGCAACGGCTCTTTTTAGCCCTTGGGGCTATAAGAGGTTGCCTTGGCCGGCCTTGGCCGGGTTGGCTGAGCACATTGGGACTTTATGTCCTTGCTTGGTGGTGCTTGAGAGCCCTCTAACTCACTAGAGCTTGTAGTGATTGCATCCAAGAGTGAGTTAGTGATTCTAGTGCATTGCATTGAGAGATTGCAAGGTGTGGCACTAGGTGTTCGAGTTGCAAGCCGGTGGTGCTTATTACTCTTGGAGGTTGCCACCTCCTAGACGGCTTGGAGGCTTGTGGGCATCGTGTAGCACACTCGGAGATTGAGTGGTGCTCCGATTGCTAGTCACGTAGAGTGACATTGTGAGGGGGATTGTGCTCACCCCGCGAGGATCGCGAAGAGCAACTCTAGTAAGAGCGTGTCATTGAGCTACCTCTCTTGGGTAGGTTCTTGCGGTGTCCAAGTGTGGACGAGGTTAGTGAAACACCTCTTAGCCGCCGAACTACGAAGAGTTGGTCGACACAACGGGGACTAGCTTGGTGGCAACCAAGTGAACCTCGGTGAAAAATCGACGTGTCAACTTGTCTACTCTTCTTGTCGGTTTGCATTCACTAGCATGTATTTACTTGTTCATTACTTGTGCTAGTGAGTAGTGGTTGCTCTTGTGTAGCTAGTTTGCTTGTGTAGCTTGCTAGTTACCTTCTTAGCTTGTGTAGCTTAGAAGTAGCGATTGAGTGACTAGTTGGCTTATGTAGCCTTGCTAGTCACATTGCTTAGTTTATGTAGCTTAGCAATTGAGCTCACTAGTTAGGCTTGTGTAGCCGTGCTAGTGAGAAGTACTAGTTGTGCTTAGGCTTTGTGCGCTTTGCCCACTAGTATGTGTAGGTGCTCCCCGGTTTGAATGAGTACTAGTTGCTTTGGTTTGTGTGATCTTGCAACCTAGTATTGGATAGACGAGCACTACCTAGCCTTGCACCTTAGTGGCTCAACCTAGGAATCTTTGTAAGGTGCTTAAATAGAGGGGTGTAGTCCTAGTTAGACCGATAGTTTCAATTCCGCATTTAATTCGGTCATCCGCTGCGTTTAGATTTTAGAAAGGACTATTCACCCCCCCTCTAGTCCGCCATCTCGACCCTACACGTGGTATCAGAGCCCGGTCTCTCATTTGTGGTCTTCACCGACCCGAGAGGATGGCGACTAGTTGGTTAGATGATGATTGCCACACGCACATTTTTGATGGCACGGACTTTGCACGGTGGAAACACCATATGCTTGATCATTTGCGTGCAAAGGGTCCCAAAGCGTGGTGGATCATTGTTGTAGGCTTTGCACGGGATGCTTTGGATGAGAGTAATCTCACCCAAGCTCAAGAGGATTGCTTACAACTTGATTCATGCGCCCTTTACTATCTGACATGTGCTTTGCATGAAGATATTTACAGGCGCGTGTGGAACATTGAGAGTGCTCATGGAGTATGGGAGGCACTCCAAGCCCTCTATGGTGATGACTCCACAAGTGATGATGGAAAATTCAAGGTGGAGGATGATCACAAGGAGGAGGTACATGAGGATGTTGAGCATCTTCACAACTCGGTGGTTGTGGAAGATTGCTCCACCTCATGGTCAAGTAATGATGATGATGCTACCTCAAGTTCACTTGACAAGGATGATGATGCCACAAGTGATGCAAGTGATGATTCTACCCCAAGCACACTTGATGGTGATGATGGCTACGAGAGTGATGTCTCCATAAGCTCACCGACAACACGACGTTGCTTCATGTCACATGGTGACACTAAGGTATCAATTGCTAATGTGGTTGTTGATTGTGATGATCCAAGTCTTGAGCTTGTATGTAGACTCACCAAGGCTTTAGAAAATGAGATAGCTAAAACAAAGAAATTACAAAATGAAAACTCATTTCTAAAGACCACATGTGAACAAGCAAAGCATCTACTTTATGTTACTACTTGTTCACATGAGGAACTAAAATTGCATCATGAAGAGCTTATTGTTGATCATAATAACTTGATGCAAGACCATGCTTTTCTCACTAAGAAGCTTTCTAATGAAGAAATCAAAACTAGTGAGAGCTCATCATTTGGGTCAAATGATCAATCACATTTTGCTACTAACCCATGTGATGTAGGCAAGAAGTATGTATCCACCTCTTGTGATGATTTACTTGCTATGCCATGTTCTTCACATATAGATGCTTGTTCTTCCTCTATATCTTGTGGGACTATCCTTTTGAAGGAGAACAATGAGCTCAATGATCAAGTGAAGAAGTTGAGCAACAAGTTAGAGAGGTGCTACAACTCTCAAGTCACCTTTAAGCATATGTTGAAGACTCAAAGAAGTTATGGTGACATGAGTGGTCTCGGTTTCAACAAGAAGAACAACAACAAACCGAGATTCCAAGATGACAAGAGTGGCATTCACTTCAACAAGAGCAAAATCAAAGGAAAAAGATGGGGCAAGAGAAAGTTTGAAAGAGAAATGAAGAAGCTAGAAGAAAAGAAGCTCTCTCATTTCTTATACTTCATATGCCAAGAAGTGGGACATCTAGCAAAGGCTTGCCTAAACAAAGAGAAGCTCAAGTTGAAGAAGGAAGAGGAGAGGCTTAAGCATGTCAAGTGCTTCAAGTGCCGAACTTGGGGTCATCTCACCTCAATGTGCCCAACCAAGCAATTGGTGAAGCAACAAGAGAAGCCTCAACCAAAGCCACATGTTGAGACACCCCAAGCTCAAGTCAAGATCAACCATGAAGATGGTGACTTGAAGATGAAGAAAAGAATAAGAAGGGGTGGACAAGCAAGAAGGCATCCAACTCTAAATCAAGATGCCAAGATGATGAGCAACAATCAAGAGAAGAAAGACTATACTCACATCAAGTGCTTTGAGTGCAAGAAAATGGGCCACTTTGCCTCAAAGTGTCCTAACAAGCTTGAGAAGAAGGCCCAAGCAAACCATGAGAGGCAAGGCAATGAGAAGCACAACATGAGCAAGGAAGTAAAGGCTCTAGCAAAGAAGAAGTGCTACTCATGCCGGAAAAGGGGACACATGGCTTATTCATGTCCCCTAGATGAGAAACCTAAGCCTATTTCAATTGATGCAAATACTATGCTTAGGAAGGATGACAATGGTACCTCCTTGGTTGCTATTGCAAAACATCCCGCTATCCATACTAAGGCTATGCCTAAGTATGTTGCTCCTAACTTGAGAGGACCCAAACAAGTTTGGATACCATCAAAAAGTGGATGATTGGTTGTAGGTACCATTGGCATTGGAGACTTGGTTCAAGTGGTATTCATCTTATTGATCATGAGTTTGAGCCAAGTATTATTGAATGATGATCATTATCCCAATGCCATGACAAATGAAGTGAAGTCCAAGTGCTACAACATACAAGTATCACATTTCAAGTTGTGGTGATTCATTGATATATTAGATGGCTTGCAAATATTTAAAGTTGAAACTTGCTAGTGTATGATCATGAGCATTGCAAAGGTATATCTCTTGTTGATCATATTCATTTGGGTGCATATGAGTTGTTTGAATTGGATAAATATGCATATGTTGCTTGCTATAAGAGGATTGAATGGTTTTCATGCTTAGTAATCAAGTTTGGATTAGTTTGGTTGAATATGTTCATGAGACTTTATTTAGTAAGTAGTTTGAATGGATATATGTCTTGTGAGATTGTTCAAACAAGTTAATTTCAAGTTTGATTCGCATTTGTTGAAGATTAGCTCAATATGTCAAATCTATCCATAATTGAAAATCTGAGCTAGCTGAGACCAAGTCTGAATTTGATAGATCAAATCTATTTGGAATGGCTTGAAAATTGGTGTGCATGCCCTACACTTATGATAGTTGTTGCTGTTCAAATTTCATGAGAATTGGGCAAGAAATGCTTTGGTTTTGGAGTAGATCTTGTCAGCTATAGTGTAGCAGTTTTCAGCATGTACCCACTGAGAAAGATTTGAAATCTGGTAGCAATCTAGAAGTTCAATGAAGCTCAAATTTTTATGGGTGATAGATTACTTAGTGAAGCACATCTCCACCAAATTTCATGGTCATTGGAGCTGTACATTGTGAGATATGAATTATTCTTTGAAGTGTACAGAATCTGCCAGAAAAGTGACAAACATTGGATTGATCAAGAGTCACTTCAATTGAAAGACCCTCAAGTTGGAATCATGTTTACAAGTGGTTGAGGGACCTATGTTTGTTTTTGGTTTGATCTAGAAGCTTGACAAGCAATGGGTATAAGTCATTTGATTGAAAAGTATGTTTGGCACATAATTTGGTACTCAAATGGGAAGATCAAGACCAAGCTCAAGATGAAGATGGAGTTTAAGTTCTAGTGATGAGTGGAGATCATTTGATAGAAAGAAAAGGACTTAAACAAGTAGAAAAAAAGGACTTAAAGAAGATATCAAGGTTATTCATCATATCAAGTCCATGGATCAATCAATCAAAGGCAATTCAAATGAGTATCAAGATTGTTCTTTGGAGAGAGGTCACTTCTCCCTTTAGTAGGGGCTTGCCGCCTTTTGTAGGTTAACCAAGCGAGGCTTGGAAGGCTAACATGGAAGTGGTGATCTAAAGGACATTTGAGATGCTTAGTTGAAGCAAATCTAAAGGGTTGATGTAACACCCCTAATTGTTACGTTAACCAAAAACCCCGCCATGTCATCATCATCATTGCATAAGCATTCATCATTAGAAAACCCTAATTTAAATAATTAAAATAAGTTTATGATTCTAGGGTGTTGTTTGAGTTCTTTTATATCACGTGTGTATGTGTTGATAATTTAAATTTCATTACATGTTTACTTTTATGAATAAAAGCAACCAACTAAAATGAATCTTGACGTTTGCAAGTGCTTGGCTAACTTTAACTCACACCCCAAAGATGTTTTACAAGTCAAGTGAGGTGCAAGGAAGAACCAAATTTGAAATTGGAGCTCAAAATCCTAAACCCTAGCTTGATGGCTAAGTATAGGAATTTGAATTTCACTTTCAATTTTGGTGAGCTAACCATAATCAATTTTCTAAATAAAGTTGCTAACCATTGGCACCATTTTAAAGTATGAAGTTTGTACTTTAAAAAGAGTGCCATTGGTTGAGTTTGAAAAGTGCCACAACATCACTAATTATTTGCCCAAGAATTCAATTTGAAAATCCAATTCAAAAGCTTGAATTTTAAAGTGAAACTACCCCCTTTTCAATTCCACCTCAAAATATTCAAAATTTGGGAAAACTCCAAAATACAGTTTGTGCATCTCTTTGAGCTCTACAACTTTGGTATACAAAGTTTTTCAAGTTTTTGAATAAAATTTGAAGTAATTTCAAAAGTAGTTTGAATTGGAAAATGTCCCCTTTTGAGTTTTAAACTACAATTCAAAAATTATTTGGTTTCATGAAAAACTTCCTAAATGAAAGTTGTAGATATTGAGAAATGGAACAACTTTTATTTTTGAGATTTTCATCTTTTATTCAAAATTTAAAAGTAATTTTGAATTTCCAACAGGTAGGGTTTTTACTCCCTTTTCAAATTTGAAACTCAAATTCAAAAACTAGCTTGATTCTGACCAAACTCCTTTAATAAAAGTTGTAGAGCACAAAATTTTGAACAATATGTATTTTGGGATATTTTTGTGAACAGTTCAAATTTTAAAAAGTAATTTCGAAAATGGGAAGAAAAGGTGGCACTTTGCTACGTGCATGAATGGGGGGTGCCCATGCCGGCTGACTCACCGGCGCCGCCCGTGGCCATTCCCCGCCTTCCGCGGGTTTCACGCGCCGCCGTCCACCTCCACGCCGTCACGGCTGCCTGCCACCTCACCGCACCGCCTATGCCCTATAAAAGCCATGCGCCGGCCGCCTTTTTCTTTTTTTCCCTCGCCTTTCGCCGCCGACGCCCACACCGTTGCAAAATTCACGCTTCACACACCGCCACTGCTTCCAATCATTTGCACACAGCCCCCGCAATCTTCTTTTGCGCACACGCCGGGCCTCTTCTCGCTTGTTTTCGCTGCCGAGTCGAGGCGCGTGCACGACGTCTTCTTCCGGGCTTGGTCAACCACCGCCGCCGTAAGCAACACGCCTGGGCGAGCAGCTCGAGCCGCTTGTGCTCTCCTTTTCCTTGTTGTAGTTTCGCTTTGAGCTCTTTGAAGGCCATCGGCCTTTCCTTTTCCACGCCCAACGCCTAGACACACCGAGACGTCATCGCCACCGGAGTTCAACGCCGCCGCTATCCTTTGCCGCCGCCGTCAAACACCTTCCACTCATCTCCAAGCTCTCTGCGCCCGTGTTTTGAAGTCGCGGTGAGCTTCGGAACTTACGGGGTGTTGGTTACACTAGAGTCGTAGTAGGGATGCGAACGAAGGATGCCGAGCGCGCCGCACCTCTAACGTCGTGCTCGCCCGGCTTGTGCTTGTGTGGTGTTGCTCGAGTCGCGTTCGTCTTTGTCGAGCTCGGGTGAAGCCGCTAGTCACGTTGACACGCTTAGTTTTAACGGAGAAGCTCCGGTGATCTTGTTCACCCGGGGCCGCTGGCCGGGCGAGCCGCCGCGTCGCTGCCCCCCCAGCACTCCGAGGGTTGGTAGGGGTGTTTAGCAGCTCGTTGGGCGCTGCATGGAGCGTAGAGTCGGTTGGTCTAGTTGGTTGCGCCGGGGAGGAGGTGTCGCCGACGGAGTCGTCCGCCGCCGCCGTGCCGTTGTCCCCGGCGGGCCGGAGAAAAGGGAGAGGAGGAAGGAGGAGCCGACAGTTCGGCCCGCCTGTCGCCGAAAGGAGAGAGGGAGAGGCGGGCGCTGCGCGGGCGCCGCTGGCCGCCGCCAGGCCGCCGCCGAGTGAGTGGGCCGCGGTCGGGCCGACCGGCCCACAAGAGGGTCCGGAGAGAAAGGAAATGTTTTTCTTTTTTTCCTTTTTGTTTTTATAAAAAAGTAGTTTTCATATTTTTGTTGTAATTTATTTTGGGCAAGTGAAAATGTAAGAAAAATATTTATGTGCTCCTTTGTGATGTGCTCTGTCTATGAAAAATACTAACCATGTTTTTCCAATAAGTTTTAATGGTATGATAATTTGCTCTCTAAATTAATAAATGCAACTTCCATGATTTTTAATAATTAAAATATAAGTCCAAAATTTATGAAATTTGTTTTGTGTGCTAATTAGAGTATGATGATCTTAATTATGAAGTTTGGTTAAGTTTTGATTAAGTTTTGTATTAAGCTTAATTAATCCCTTTTTAATTAATGTTTAATTAGTTAATCCTTAATTTAATTAGGGTTTAATTAATTCCCAATTAGCAAGTTAATTAGTGGCTTTCAACGACTGTAAAAAATGGTCAATAAATTAGTAATCACCTCTAATCACCATTAGGGTTGTTTGATTTTGGGATTGAGTGATGACCCTAGGTCATTAACCCTAATGACCTTCGGCATTTCATGTTGATTGTGTGTCGCTAGTCCGTCGTCGTCGACGCTAGTTATACCTTCTTGATGCAAGGGTACCGTGAAGGAAAGTTGTACTCAAGATCGACTAATAATCGTTGCATCATTATCGCATGTCTTTATCACCGCATCGTAATCATGCATTTTTGTCGTAGTAGCTGCTCGGCTCGAGGAAGGGGGTTGATCCAACTCCCGTTCTCGAAGAAAGTGATCGCCGTGAGGAGGTTGGATCTGATCTTGGTGATTGGGTAGCCGATCCTCACTTCATCGAGCCCCAAGGCAAGCCCCGGATGCATTCAAACCCGTCCTTGTATTTCGAAAGTTTTTATGATTTCATGTGATGATATAATGCATTAGGTGTAGGAGTTGTGTGCTATCCTACTTTGATGCATTTATCGTACTTTGGTTGTGTGATATGTAATAAAGTTATATAATGATACTTCCGCTTTGTTTGTAATAATGAACCTCTGGTTTGTATAAGTTTTGTAAAAAGTTTGTAAATTAAGTTATTGTAAGTCTTCCGCTACTCACGGTATTTGTATATGAAAAAACGTTGTAATACCGTGATGTCTCTCGTAAGTATCGATCCTGAGTGATCGTGGGTTTATCGGGGATTCACCCGACGGAACATTCTGGATTATGTGGTGCACAATTACGGCCACGAGGTCTTAGGGACAATGTCGGTGCTTGTGGGCCATATAATTTAGAAGGTTCCGCCACGGAGGGAATGCATCCTGGGCTTGCCTTGGGGCTCGATGAAGTGAGGATCGGCTACCCAATCACCAAGATCAGATCCAACCTCCTCACGACGATCACTTTCTTCGAGAACGGAGTTGGATCAACCCCCCTTCCTCGTGAGCCGACAAATACACGACAAAAATGCATGATTACGATGCAAAGATAAAGACATGCGATAATGATGCAACGATTATTAGTCGATCTTGAGTACAACTTTCCTTCACGGTACCCTTTGCATCAAGAAGGTATAACTAGCGTCGACGACGACGGACTAGCGACACACAATCAACATGAAATGCCGAAGGTCATTAGGGTTAATGACCTAGGGTCATCACTCAATCCCAAAATCAAACAACCCTAATGGTGATTAGAGGTGATTACTAATTTATTGACCATTTTTACAGTCGTTGAAAGCCACTAATTAACTTGCTAATTGGGAATTAATTAAACCCTAATTAAATTAAGGATTAACTAATTAAACATTAATTAAAAAGGGATTAATTAAGCTTAATACAAAACTTAATCAAAACTTAACCAAACTTCATAATTAAGATCATCATACTCTAATTAGCACACAAAACAAATTTCATAAATTTTGGACTTATATTTTAATTATTAAAAATCATGGAAGTTGCATTTATTAATTTAGAGAGCAAATTATCATACCATTAAAACTTATTGGAAAAACATGGTTAGTATTTTTCATAGACAGAGCACATCACAAGGAGCACATAAATATTTTTCTTACATTTTCACTTGCCCAAAATAAATTACAACAAAAAGATGAAAACTGCTTTTATAAAAACAAAAAAAGAAAAAAGAAAAACATTTCCTTTCTCTCTCCGACCCTATCAGGCGGCCTGGGCTGGCCCGCACGGCTCCGCCCACTCCCGCTACCAGGCTGCCTGCGGCTCCGTTGCTAAAACCCACAGCCGCGCCCGCCGCCCGCCTCCCTCTCCCTTTCCCGGCCGACGGGACAACGGCACGGCGGCGGACGACTTTCCTCCGGCGCAAACCAACTAGACCAACCGACTCCCCCGCCTAACGAGCCGCTAAACACCCCTACCAACCCTCGGAGTGCTTCCGGATACGACAAGGGCCGCCCGTGTGCCCCCCTGAGTGAACAAGATCACCGAGCTTCTCCGCCAAAAACTAAGCGTGTCAACGTGACTAGCGGCTTCACCCGAACCTCAAAGACAAAGACGAACGCGACTGAGCAACACCACACAAGCACGGGGCGGCGAAACACGACGTTAGAGTGCGGGCGCGCTCTCGGCATCCCAAATGTTCGGCATCCCTACTACGACTCTAGTGTAACCAACACCCCGTAAGTTCCGTAAGCTCACCGCGACTTCAAAACACGGGCGCAGAGAGCTTGGAGATGAGTGGAAGGTGTTTGACGGCGGCGGCAAAGGATCGCGCGGCGGCGTTGAACTCCTGTGGCGGGCGACGACGCCTCTGGTGTCTAGGCGTTGGTCGTGGAAAAGGAAAGGCCGATGGCCTTCAAAGCAGCTCAAAGCGAAACTACAACAAGGAAAAGGAGAGCACAAGCGGCTCGAGCCGCTTCCGCCTGTGGCGTGTTGCTTACGGGCGGCGTGGTTGACCCAAGAATGGAAGAAGACGCCGCGGCACGCGACTCGACGACGAAAAACAAGCGAGAAGAGGCTCAGCGTGTGCGCAAGAAGATTGCGGGGCGCGTGCAAATGATTGGAAGCAGTGGCGGTGTGTGAAGCGTGAATTTTGCAACGGTGTGGACGCCGGCCGGGCGAAAGCAAAGTGAGGGGAAAAGAGAAAAGGCGGCCTGCCAAGATGGCTTTTATAGGGCATAGGCGGTGCGGTGAGGTGGCAGGCAGTTCGGACGGCGTGGAGGTGGACGGTGGCGCGTGAAACCCGCGGAAGGCGCTGGAATGGCCACGGCGGCACCGGTGAGTCACCGGCATGGGCACCCCCCTGCTCATGCACCGTAGCAAAGCCCACCTTTTCTTCCCATTTTCGAAATTACTTTTAAAATTTGAACTGTTCACAAAAAATATCCCAAAATACATATTGTTCAAAATTTTGTGCTCTACAACTTTTATTAAAGGAGTTTGGTCAGAATCAAGCTAGTTTTTGAATTTGAGTTTCAAATTTGAAAAGGGAGTAAAACCCTACTCGTTGGAAATTCAAAATTACTTTTAAATTTTGAATAAAAGATGAAAATCTCCAAAAATAAAAGTTGTTCCATTTCTCAATATCTACAACTTTCATTTAGGAAGTTTTTCATGAAACCAAATAATTTTTGAATTGTAGTTTAAAACTCAAAAGGGGACATTTTCCAATTCAAACTACTTTTGAAATTACTTCAAATTTTATTCAAAAACTTGAAAAACTTTGTATACCAAAGTTGTAGAGCTCAAAGAGATGCACAAACTGTATTTTTTGGAGTTTTCCCAAATTTTGAATATTTTGAGGTGGAATTGAAAAGGGGGTAGTTTCACTTTAAAATTCAAGCTTTTGAATTGGATTTTCAAATTGAATTCTTGGGCAAATAATTAGTGATGTTGTGGCACTTTTTCAAACTCAACCAATGGCACTCTTTTAAAGTACAAACTTCATACTTTAAAATGGTGCCAATGGTTAGCAACTTTTATTTAGAAAATTGATTATGGTTAGCTCACCAAAATTGAAAGTGAAATTCAAATTCCTATACTTAGCCATCAAGCGGGGTGACACTTTCCGTAATCTGAAACGGACCAATATATCGGGGTGCCAGTTTACCTTTTACCCCGAAACGGTCGACACCTTTACTTGGTGACACTTTCGGATATACATAGTCTCCAATTTCAAACGCCAACGGTCTTCGCCGCTTATCAAAGATAACTTTTCTCTGCGGACTGAGCTATTCTTAAGTTTTCTTGAATCTGTTTTTACTTTAGCTTCAGTTTCTTTAACTAGGTCAACACCGAAGAACCACCTTTCGCCGGGTTCGCACCAGCTTGAGTGGAGTACGACATCGGCGGCCATACAAAGCTTCAAATGGTGCCATTTTGATACTCTCTTGATAACTGTTGTTGTAAGCAAACTCGGCTAATGGCGCATTTGTTCCCAATCTGAGGAATATGTCAACACACAAGACCTTAACATGTCTTCAAGAATCTGATTCAACCTTTCAGTCTGACCATCAGTTTGCGGATGATAAGCAGTGCTCTGCAACAGAGTAGTACCCATAGTTTCATGAAACCTCTGCCAAAATTGAGCCATAAATTGAGTACCTCTGTCGGTGACTATACTTTTTGGAATCCCGCAAGACACATTACTCGGTCTATATATAATTGAGCATATTGAGGTGCTCTATATTTCTTCTTTATTTGAATAAAGTGAGCGACTTGGTCAACCGATCAACAATAACCCAGATTGAATTATAACCCTTGGCGGTTCTAGGTAGGCCAACGATGAAATCCATACTAATATCCTCCCACTTCCAAGCCGGAATGGGTAAGGGTTGAAGTTCTCCAAATAGCCTTTCAAATGCACAGCTTTGACTTTTTGGCGGTATCACATCAGGCAACATATCGAGCTATCTCGATTTTCATTTTAGTCCACCGTATCTCTCGCCTCGGTCATGATACATCTTATTGCTACCTGGGTGAATCGAGAATCTGGTTAAGTGAGCTTCGTCAAGAATCAACTGCCGGAGCTCCACGCCGTCATGATGCCGAGGTCGGGCCAAGCGAGCCAAAGCCCGAGAAGAAGACCAAGAAGCGAAGATAGCCGAATTGTTCCGGCCGAGCTCGCTATCGCCACCAAGGAGCGTAGCATAGCAATTGCCGAAAGGGATGAAGTGAAGTCCGAGCTAGAGGGTCACCGAGGCAGGAGCGGTCGGATCTTCGAGTCATCACCAAACTCCAAAGAAACCATCGCCGTCTTCAAAGATGAGTCGGACGGCGCGATGCATCGAGGAACGATGGGTATACGATTATATTGAGGAGCCGCAGCCCGGATAGACGACCTCCAAGCTTACAATGCAAAGCACTCCATGAAGAAGTCCATCATCGCATAATCTCCATGATCCTCTGTATTTCCCGCAACGGTGGCCATGGACGACTTGGGTGCCGTGGAGTCACCGGAAGTGCACTCGGCACCGGCAGAGGAGTCCGAGGTCGACGAGTCCGTTGCGTGCAATGAGTCCGATGCGGACCATGGGTCCGACATCCGAGTGTCCCGAGAGAGAAATATGTGTAAAATAGTCAACACGGGAATGTCCGGCCTACGAGCGGACTTGTAATATAAATAAGTGAACCTCGTGTGACTAGTTTGTTCTGCGGTTTTAAAGTTCAATAAAACTGCTTGTGAATAAATATAATCTTGTTTATAACAGATGTCTGATCATCCTCGTGGTGGTTCTTCGCAAGAGAGGGGTGAGGCCCCGCAGCCACCACCAGCACCCCCATCCTTGGTCGACGCCGTGGGCGCCTTTAGTCCATGCCACCATCGAGAATGCCCGTATGCTACGGGAGATAAGTCGGCAAAATCGGGATGCACCACATGAAAATCATGGTCGTCGTAATCACGACGAAGTCACATATGCGGACTTCACTGAGACTCGTCCGCCAGTGTTCACCAGGGCTGAGGAACCCTTAGAAGCTAATGATTGGCTTCGTATCATAGATCTAAAGTTTGACCTACTAGAGGGTTGTCCAGTTTATCGAAACCCAAGTTTACCGTCCAACAACTGAGAGGCCCCCGCATGACGGCGTGGTGGGCAAATTTCCTTGCACGACGACGACCCGGTAGACCAAAGAAATTACCCGGCTATGTTTAAAGATGCATTCCGTCAACATTTTATTCCAGACGGGGTAATGCAAGCTAAGCTGGAAGAGTTTCTAGCATTAAAGCAGGGTGGTCAAACCGTGGTGCAATATGTGAATGCATTCATCATCTATCCCAAAGATGCACCGAACATGTGGATACCGACGGCAAGAAGAAGAAGAGTGTTTTATTCGGGGTTTGAGAAATGATATCGAAACCCATCTCACCGCAAACCCTAAAGCCACTTTCTATGAGTCGGTGGATATTGCCATATCCTATGAAAAATCCCCTCGCAAAAGCGTAAGAGTGAGGAAAGGCGTGCTTTCTCTAGACCGTCTGGCGGAATCCAAAAACGCCAGAGGGTTATCTTTCATCCCACTCAACATAACCGTCCACCAGTCCAATATCCCCAGCGCCTGCAAAGCCCCCAACCTTATCGTTATCCACCCCAAAGCAGAACAAGTCCAAAGGCAACAGACGTGCGTTCGTCCTGGCCGCCGCAACCTACCCCCCAGCGGTAAAGCACCCAAGGTGTTCAAAACCCAACCCCACCCACTTCCCAAAATGCCCCCCACCGGTTTTGGTCCGTGCTTTAATTGCAACCAAACCGGACATCTTTATCGAAACCGTCCATACCCCAAAAGAAATACTTCCAATCTTCAACAAGGGTCCGGCGGTCGGAAGCACCGTGGTCGTAGGCGGGGGTGGTTCACGGCGTGCCCCCAAGGCCGCGGTGTCGGGAGGAAGACCGGACGTGTATATCAAGTCCATGCCTGAAACGTTCGAAGGAGAGCCGCTTTTAATGGGTATGTTCCCCATTGCCGGTCACCCCGCAATTACATTGTTTGATTCTGGTGCATCGCATACATTTATCAACCGCACATTTGTTACCAAGCATGAAATCCCCATAAAATAAATTAAAGATGAGTTTTTGGTGCAATCACCGGGAGGACGTATATGTACAAGGGAAATGGTATATCAGATTCCTATATCTCTCGGTGGGTATCTTTATCCCACAGATCTGATAGTACTGAAGGATCAAAATATAGATGTGATCCTCGGAATGAATTGGTTACGCCATTATGGCGCTATGATAGATACCCCGAATAGAAATGTTAAGTCATTTGCTACCCGATAACCAGTCCCCACTTCTTATCCAATTTCCGATTCCCAAGAGGGCGCTTCGACAGATTAATGCCACCTCGGTGCAAGACATCAAAAATATCCCCGTGGTTTGTGAATTCCCGATGTGTTTCCCGAGGATTTGCCCGGGTTACCACCGAAAGAGACGTTGAGTTTGTGATTGAGTTAAAGCCGGCATCGCACCAAGTATCCCGAAGAGCTTATAGGATGCCCCCAAAAGAGTTAGCCGAATTGAAAACTCAGTTGACTGAATTATTAGACAAAGGTTTTATCAGACCTAGTTCATCACCGTGGGGTTGTCCTGCTATCTTCGTGAAAAAGAAGGATCACACTCTGAGAATGTGTGTGGACTATCGTCCACTCAATGAGGTGACCATCAAAAATAAATATCCTCTTCCTCGTATAGATCTTCTTTTTGATCAACTTGCGGGAGCCAAGGTGTTCTCCAAGATCGATCTTAGGTCTGGTTATCATCAAATCCGAATCAGGCCTGAAGATATTTCTAAAACCGCTTTCACCACCAGATACGGCCTATACGAATATCTTGTCATGTCATTCGGGCTTACCAATGCTCCAGCCCATTTTATGTATTTGATGAACTCGGTGTTTATGCCCGAGCTCGATCGCTTCGTCGTGGTCTTCATCGACGATATCCTTATACATTCCAAAAAAAAGAAGAGCATGCGAGCATCTCCGTATTGTTTTGTCTCGTCTCCGAGAACATCGACTTTATGCCAAACTTAGCAAATGTGAGTTTTGGCTTAGTGAAGTCAACTTTCTTGGTCATGTTTTATCTGCCGAGGGTGTTGCAAAGTGGATCCTAGCAAAGTCCAAGATATTCTCAATTGGAAGCCACCCATCGGTGTCCACCAAGTTCGTAGTTTCCTTGGAATGGCGGGATATTACCGTCGTTTCATCCCTGACTTTTCCAAAATAGCCAAACCAATTACCGAACTCCTAAAAAATCAAACCAAATTTCGGTGGTCATCTGAGTGTGAGCAAGCGTTTCATAAGTTGAAAGATCTTCTGACTACTGCTCCAATCCTAGCTCAGCCAGATATTGAGAAGCCATTCGATGTGTATTGTGATGCATCTGGCATCGGCATCGGATGTGTATTGATGCAAGAAGGCAGGGTTATTGCTTATGCTTCAAGGCAGTTGAAACGACATGAAGAGCATTATCCCACGCATGATCTTGAGCTAGCTGCCGTTGTGCATGCTCTGAAAATATGGAGGCACTACTTGTTGGGCAATAAATGCAACATCTATAGTGATCACAAAAGTCTGAAATATATCTTTACCCAGTCTGAGCTGAATATGAGGCAAAGAAGATGGTTAGAATTAATCAAAGATTATGATCTTGAAGTACACTATCATCCGGGTAAAGCCAACGTTGTTGCCGATGCTCTCAGTCGAAAGGGTCAATGCAATTGCCTTACTGTCACACCAGTAAATATGAGTTTGTGTCAAGAGTTAGAAAGATTGAATATTGATATGATCCCTCAGGGTAGTCTCAATGATATCACCGTACATTCTTCTATTCAAGAGAAAATTATTACAAAGACAACGAAAAGCAAAGGTCTCAAGCACATTAGAGAGAAAGTCGATCGGGCGAGCATCTTGCTTTCGCCTTGATGACAACAATGTATTATGGTTTAAAAATCGTCTAGTTGTTCCGAAGGTCCCGAGTCCGACAGTTGATTCTTGACGAAGCTCACTTAACCAGATTCTCGATTCACCCGGTAGCAATAAGATGTATCATGACCTGAGGCAGAGATTCTGGTGGACTAAAATGAAAATCGAGATAGCTCGATATGTTGCACAGTGTGATACCTGCCAAAAAGTCAAAGCTGTGCATTTGAAAGCTGCTGGAGAACTTCAACCCTTACCCATTCCAGCTTGGAAGTGGGAGGATATTAGTATGGATTTCATCGTTGGCCTACCTAGAACCGCCAAGGGTTATAATTCAATCTGGGTTATTGTTGATCGGTTGACCAAGTCTGCTCACTTTATTCCAGTAAAGAAGAAATATAGAGCACCTCAATATGCTCAATTATATATAGACCGAGTAATGTGTCTGCACGGGATTCCAAAAAGTATAGTCACCGACGAGGTACTCAATTTATGGCTCAATTTTGGCGCAGGGTTTCATGAAACTATGGGTACTACTGTTTGCGTAACAAATCGCTTATCATCCGCAAACCGATGGTCGACTGAAAAGGTTGAATCGATTCTTGAAGACATGTTAAGGTCTTGTGTGTTGACATATTCCTCGATTGGGAACAATGTCCGCCATTAGCTGAGTTTGCTTACAACAACAGTTATCAAGAGAGTATCAAAATGGCACCATTTGAAGCTTTGTATGGCCGCCGATGTCGTACTCCACTCAACTGGTCTGAACCCGGCGAAAGGTGGTTCTTCGGTGTTGACCTAGTTAAAGAAAAAACTGAAGCTAAAGTAAAACAGATTCAAGAAAACTTAAGAATAGCTCACCCGCATTTAAAAAAGTTATGCTTTGATAGCGGCGAAGACCGTTGACGTTTGAAATTGGAGACTATGTATATCCGAAAGTGTCACCAAGTAAAGGTGTCGACCGTTTCGGGGTAAAAGGTAAACTGGCATCCCGATATATTGGTCCGTTTCAGATTACGGAAAGATGTGGGAAGGTAGCATATCGTTTGAATCTACTTGAGCAGTTGTCGCTTGTGCACAATGTGTTTCATGTGTCCCAACTGAAAAAGTGTTTGCAAGTACCAGACAAAGTCACTGACATTGAAGATCTCCGCGTCGAACCTGATCTGAAGTGTGTTGAGTATCCAAATCAAAATTCTTGATCGAAAGAATCGGGTCACCCGCAGGCACATAAGAAGATTTTATAAAATTCAATGGGATCAACACTCGAGGATGAAGCAACTTGGGAGTCTGAGGAATTTTTGAATGAGCATTTCCCGGAGTTTCTTCCTTCCTTCTCCTAAGTCACCATTAGTTTCTAAGAATTGTGACTTTCCGAAAATATGAGACTTGTAATATGAACCTTTCTATCCCCCTTATGAAACCATGTAAGATGTGTTTGTTTGACACATTTCCTTTTCCATTACTTAGCCTAAGCTTTGAATCTCGGGACGAGATTCCTTTTAAAGAATATAATGTAACACCCCTGGTTTACGTTAACCAAAAACCCGCCATGTCATCATCATCATTGCATAAGCATTCATCATTAGAAAACCCTAATTCAAATAATTAAAATGAGTTTATGATTCTAGGGTGTTGTTTGAGTTCTTTTATATCACGTGTGTATGTGTTGATAATTTAAATTTCATTACATGTTTACTTTTATGAATAAAAGCAACCAACTAAAATGAATCTTGACGTTTGCAAGTGCTTGGCTAACTTTAACTCACACCCCAAAGATGTTTTACAAGTCAAGTGAGGTGCAAGGAAGAACCAAATTTGAAATTGGAGCTCAAAATCCTAAACCCTAGCTTGATGGCTAAGTATAGGAATTTGAATTTCACTTTCAATTTTGGTGAGCTAACCATAATCAATTTTCTAAATAAAAGTTGCTAACCATTGGCACCATTTTAAAGTATGAAGTTTGTACTTTAAAAGAGTGCCATTGGTTGAGTTTGAAAAGTGCCACAACATCACTAATTATTTGCCCAAGAATTCAATTTGAAAATCCAATTCAAAAGCTTGAATTTTAAAGTGAAACTACCCCCTTTTCAATTCCACCTCAAAATATTCAAAATTTGGGAAAACTCCAAAAATACAGTTTGTGCATCTCTTTGAGCTCTACAACTTTGGTATACAAAGTTTTTCAAGTTTTTGAATAAAATTTGAAGTAATTTCAAAAGTAGTTTGAATTGGAAAATGTCCCCTTTTGAGTTTTAAACTACAATTCAAAAATTATTTGGTTTCATGAAAAACTTCCTAAATGAAAGTTGTAGATATTGAGAAATGGAACAACTTTTATTTTTGGAGATTTTCATCTTTTATTCAAAATTTAAAAGTAATTTTGAATTTCCAACAGGTAGGGTTTTACTCCCTTTTCAAATTTGAAACTCAAATTCAAAAACTAGCTTGATTCTGACCAAACTCCTTTAATAAAAGTTGTAGAGCACAAAATTTTGAACAATATGTATTTTGGGATATTTTTGTGAACAGTTCAAATTTTAAAAGTAATTTCGAAAATGGGAAGAAAAGGTGGCACTGCTACAATGCATGAACAGGGGGGTGCCCATGCCGGCCGACTCACCGGCGCCGCCGCCGTGGCCATTCCCCTTCGCCTTCCGCGGGTTTCACGCGCCGCCGCCCCACCTCCACGCCGTCCACGGCTGCTGCCGCCACCTCACCGCACCGCCTATGCCCTATAAAAGCCATGCGCCGGCCGCCTTTTCTCTTTTTCCCCTCACTGCTCGCCGCCGGCCGACGTCCACACCGTTGCAAAATTCACGCTTCACACACCGCCACTGCTTCCAATCATTTGCACACAGCCCCGCAATCTTCTTGCGCACACGCTGGGCCTCTTCTCGCTTGTTTTCGTCGTCAGAGTCGCGTGCACGACGTCTTCTTCCCCGCTGCCGGTCAACCACCGCCGCCGTAAGCAACACGCCACAGGCGAGCAGCAGCTCGAGCCGCTTGTGCTCTCCTTTTTTCCTTGTTGTAGTTTCGCTTTGAGCTGCTGAAGGCCATCGGCCTTTCCTTTTCCACAGCCAACGCCTAGACACACCGAGACGTCATCGCCACCGGAGTTCAACGCCGCCGCAGTCACTGCCGCCGCCGTCAAACACCTTCCACTCATCTCCAAGCTCTCTGCGCCCGTGTTTTGAAGTCGCGGTGAGCTTCTAGAACTTACGGGGGTGTTGGTTACACTAGAGTCGTAGTAGGGATGCCGGAACAGTGGGATGCCAGAGAGCGCCGCCGCACCTCTAACGTCGTGCTCGCCGCTGTGCTTGTGTGGTGTTGCTCTGAGTCACGTTCGTGCTGTGCTGAGCTCGGGTGAAGCCGCTAGTCACGTTGACACGCTTAGTTTTAACGGAGAAGCTCCGGTGATCTTGTTCACCGGGGGCCGCGCGCCGGCGAGCCGCCGCGGTCGCTGTCCCGAGCACTCCGAGGGTTGGTAGGGGTGTTTAGCGGCTCGTTGGGCGCGGCATGGAGCGTAGAGTCGGTTGGTCTAGTTGGTTGCGCCGGAGGAGGTGTCGTCGACGGGGTCGTCGTCCGCCGCCGTGCCGTTGTCCCCGTCGGGCCGGAGAAAGGGGAGGAGGAGGAAGGGAGGAGCCGACAGGCACGGCCCTCCCGCGGCCCGAAAGGAGAGAGGGAGAGCGGGCGGCAGCGTCTTGTGGCCGGAACAGCCGCCAGCAGCCCCTTGCGAGTGGGCGGGCCGTCTTGGGGCCGACCCAGGCCGCACAGGGGGTCCGGAGAGAAAGGAAATGTTTTTCTTTTTCCTTTTTGTTTTTATAAAAGTAGTTTTCATATTTTTGTTGTAATTTATTTTGGGCAAGTGAAAATGTAAGAAAAATATTTATGTGCTCCTTGTGATGTGCTCTGTCTATGAAAAATACTAACCATGTTTTTCCAATAAGTTTTAATGGTATGATAATTTGCTCTCTAAATTAATAAATGCAACTTCCATGATTTTTAATAATTAAAATATAAGTCCAAAATTTATGAAATTTGTTTTGTGTGCTAATTAGAGTATGATGATCTTAATTATGAAGTTTGGTTAAGTTTTGATTAAGTTTTTGTATTAAGCTTAATTAATCCCTTTTAATTAATGTTTAATTAGTTAATCCTTAATTTAATTAGGGTTTAATTAATTCCCAATTAGCAAGTTAATTAGTGGCTTTCAACGACTGTAAAAATGGTCAATAAATTAGTAATCACCTCTAATCACCATTAGGGTTGTTTGATTTTGGGATTGAGTGATGACCCTAGGTCATTAACCCTAATGACCTTCGGCATTTCATGTTGATTGTGTGTCGCTAGTCCGTCGTCGTCGACGCTAGTTATACCTTCTTGATGCAAGGGTACCGTGAAGGAAAGTTGTACTCAAGATCGACTAATAATCGTTGCATCATTATCGCATGTCTTTATCACTGCATCGTAATCATGCATTTTTGTCGTGTAGCTGTCGGCTCTGAGGAAGGGGTTGATCCAACTCCCGTTCTCGAAGAAAGTGATCGTCGTGAGGAGGTTGGATCTGATCTTGGTGATTGGGTAGCCGATCCTCACTTCATCGAGCCCCAAGGCAAGCCCCGGATGCATTCAAACCCGTCCTTGTATTTCGAAAGTTTTTATGATTTCATGTGATGATATAATGCATTAGGTGTAGGAGTTGTGTGCTATCCTACTTTGATGCATTTATCATACCTTGTTACATTACCCCAGACACTGTTTTGATTTCGAAATGCTTAGTTGCGCTTAGCCTTGCTACTAGTTTAGGTTTTGATAAATTGTTTCAAAAGGTGATAACAATACTCCCTGAAGGGAATTTACGAAAACCTGATGTTGCTTGTTGTTTATCCTTGTTCCGACGGGGTCAATGGTATACAACAAGAACATGATGATGAGTAACTCGAGACGCCGGTGGAGTGACCTGCATCGGGGAGGGGCTATTGCCCCGATGTAGTGTCGCCCACTTGTGTCGGTTAAGGACCGTCCGTTGTTTGGCCCTCGGGATCATGAGGTTATTGGATAGTACTAGTCGCATGCTAATGGCGGTAAGCTCCACTTGGACTATTCGTTACTAGAACGGATAGTAGCGTGTACCCATCCTACGATGCGCACCGGCCGGGTGACCGAGCGGTCAGTAGTGAGGTGGTGTACTTTGTACACCCGCTGCGGTATGGAGAAATCTAAGCGTTGAGTTGATGTATGTAAGATGTTCGGTCCTGCATACATCGTGTGGCTAGAAGCCCCAAATTGGGTATATAAAGCGATTCGAATCGTCGTGTGCTCCACGATATGGGAGCCGTGATCCGAGTCCCGGCATCGTAGTAATAATGAAAGTTTGAGAATGAGAGTTTTGAATCCGGCATATGTTTGATAAGTGATTGTTAGAGTAAGGACTGGCTTAGTCTCTTTTTGCAAAAAGGGTGTCTTTTGATCTTGCTAAAGCCTCACCTTGATTCCTATTAGCCAAAGCATTCCCCGAGTCTTCTCCCCCACTTTTTGGTCGGGTAAGTCTTGCGGAGTACTTTTTGTACTCGTGGTTTGTTCAACCCCTCGTTGCGGGTGAACCGCATGAACAAGAGTGCTACGGCCCTTGTTGCATGACGGTTGTCGAAGAAGTAACCGATGAAGAGTGAATTGAGTGGCCTCCAGGCAGGGGCACTTTGGTTGTGTGATATGTAATAAAGTTATATAATGATACTTCCGCTGGTTTGTAATAATGAACCTCTGGTTTGTATAAGTTTTGTAAAAAGTTTGTAAATTAAGTTATTGTAAGTCTTCCGCTACTCTGGTATTTGTATATGAAAACTGTTGTAATACTGTGATGTCTCTGTAAGTATCGATCCTGGAGTGATCGTGGTTTATCGGGGATTCACCCGACGGAACATTCTGGATTATGTGGTGCACAATTACGGCTGACAGAGGTCTTAGGGACAATGTCAGGTGCTTGTGGGCCATATAATTTAGAAGGTTCTGCCACAGTTGATCAAAGAGAAGCAAGCAACACACAAATTGAGAGCAATTCATGAGCAATTCAAAGTGGTATTCACATTCGGTATCATGATCTTATACACAAGTGGATATCAATCATAGTAATCTCATGCAAGCAAAGATCAAAGAAGAAGCAAGCCAACCACAACAAGAGAGTGCACTTGATCATATGGGTGAAGAATGGAATTCATTATTGATCATTGGTCTTCACCAAGCTTTGAAATGGACTTCACATCGCCTTTGCGAGCAAAATTGGAATATCATGACTATCCTCTACTCCAACAAAGCAAAGGTGAAATTGGTTGTCATATGCATTCACATTTACTAAGGACATGATTAATGCATATAGACATATCTAGTGAGAATTCATGAAAAATCAAATGATTTTAAGTTCATATCATGCCACTATTGCTTCTATGCTTTGAGTTGATCTATTGGCTAAGTATGACTTGTTCATGAGCATGTGAATCTAGTGTTTGATCTAGTTAAATGAGCAAGAAAGGATCTAATTCAACATTGACAAGATAACCATTGAAAGATGTGTGAAGAAGCTTGTCATTGGTTCAAACCGAGTTAGATTACTTATGCAAATTTGCTAGTTTGAACTAAAAGAGAAAGAAGCTCATGAAAACAATCAAGTTCAAGATGTAGAAGACAACAATATAAATGGATATCAAGTTCAATATTCACAAGTGATATCTAGACTCATCATTCATACAAGTGGTATTACAAGTGGTGTCTAGATCAAGCATTCAAGTGATATCCTACACTTCAAGTGATCCTCAACCTTAAGTGATCAAATTCAAGCAAAGCTACCCTCAAAAGCTCAAGTGTCAAGTGGGTGACCATACAACAAAAGAAGTCCTACAAGTGGTGTCATCCCAATGGTGTCCATCAAAAATGCAAGATTCATGTGTCAACCATCTACACCCCAAGTGTAACCATTTGGCAAGAAGAGGCACACCCTTTATGGAAATTGATGACAAAGGGGGAGAGATTTGGACAAAGATATGAAATGTGCATGAAAGATTGTGCATAATATAGGGGAGAGATGCAAGTTGGACATAGATACGACCAAGAGGGAGCAAGATTGAAGAATGCAAGGGGATCAAAATCTTGGACAAGAGAAGCACACAAGTAAGGGGAGCAAGCTCATGAATACATGCTTGATGCATTTGATTGTGCATTACATTTGCTTGCTTGCATTGCATTTGTCTTATATTCCTACATGCTTGTGTGCAAGTGATTGCTAGAACTAAGACTTGGATGATGCTTTATATCTTATGGTATCTAGAGCCTAGTCTTAGCATAGCAAGTGGTAACTAGAACCTTGATTATAATGTTGATCTCACGTGGTATCTAGTTTCACTTGTTTCTAGCAAAGATTGATGCTAAGGATGTTGAAAAAGTGGTATACACGCTACAAAGGTTTATTCTCTATCTTGTATACCTTAGCATCATTTAGTAGTGGTAACACTCCCACAAATTTCATATTTATGCATGTGTGCAAGCTTGAAACCAAACCATTTGAGCACACATGTAGGGGGAGTTAATACTACCAAATTGATTTTATGGTGCTTATCCAAATCATAGACATAGAGCTTAAATGTTGGATAAGTGGCATAAAATCCCAAAATGCTTAATTTCCATATCTTTGTAGAGTTGTCATCAATTACCAAAAAGGGGGAGATTGAAAGGTCCTTGTTTGGTTTTGGTAATTGAGTGACAACTTAGGTGGACTAATTGTGCTTATGTGAGATTTGCAGAGATTTAGTCCACAGGTACATGTGTGTGAGCAACCATACCATGGAGGTGGTGTGATGTGTTGCAAGGCTCACACATGTGAAGTTGAAGAGCTTAAAGCATGATACATGACATGAAGTCATATGGCTAAGAGTGAAGATCGAGACAAGACTTGGCTTGATGGACCGGTCGCGCAAGGTGAAGGGCAAGTTGGAGGCTTTGAAGCCGTTGGTACCAAGTGTCGGGAGGCTTGAGCAAAGACTTGGCGCCGATGAACCAGGGCGATGGTGAAGAGCAAGTGAGGTCAAGATCGATGGACCAAAGGCCATGTGATGATATGGAGTGGATCATATCATTCATGTGGATGTCGGTGCATGTGTCGCATCGGCATTGGAGGAGATGGAGTGGAAAGCGCAAGGCAAAGGTATAATCTAGGGCATTTCTATTTCACTGGTCATAGGTGTGTAGAGAAGTTGATGACCGGGTTTAGGATAGATGGCCGTACTATCAGGAGGGGCAAACTTGTTTGCAAATCGGTCATCTAGTGCCACTTGAGCGATCTAACTTTGCATTGTGTTGCTTGGATCGAGTGGCGTGGCAAGTTGAGTGCCTAACCCTTTGAAAATGTTTATGAAAATGCTAACACACTTGCACATGGTGATGTACACTTGTTGGTGTTGGCACATTTGCAAAAGGGATGGTGTTTGCCAGGTTGAGAGGGGTTTGGGATCCTCTCGGCGGGATTCGGCGCTTTCGGGAAAGTGAAGTGCTCATTTTCCATTGCGCCGGAGGCCGGAAGTGGTGGCGAAGTCGGCGGTCGACCGGACGCCGGTCCAGGTGGACCGGACGCGTCCGGCTAAGTGTGCGTCCGGGGCTTTTTCGGTGGTGACCGGACGCTGCGCGACGACGCTCGTGCCGCATCCGGCCGGGCGTGCTCAGCGAGGCGCGGCGAGCAGGCAGACCGGACGCCGGGGAGTCCGGTCGATCGACCGGATGCGTCCGGCCGGAAAAAATCGTTTTTGGAGCTCTCGAAGTTGTGACCGACGCTGGGCGTCTCGTGGGCGTAACCTTTCTAAATTATATGGCCCACAAGCACCGACATTGTCCTAAAGACCTTTGTCACCGCACTTGAGTACCACATAACCTAGAATGTTCCGTCGGGTGAACCTCCGATAAACCACAATTCCTCCGGATCGATACTTACAGAGACATCACAGTATTACAACAACTTTCATACAAAATACCAGAGTAGCGGAAGACTTATAATAACTTAATTTACAAAACTTTTGTCAAACTTATACAAACCAGAGTAACGTTATTACAAAACAGCGGAAGTATTATTACTTAACTTTATTACAATCACACAACGAAAGTGCCCCGCCCACGGGCCACACAATCTACTTCTCGTCAGTCACTTCATCAACGACCGTCATGCAGCAAGGGCCGTAGCACACTTGCTCACGCGGTTCACCTGCAACAGGGGTTAAACAAACCCTGAGTACGAAAAGTACTCCGCAAGACTTACCCGACCAAAAATTGGGGAGAAGACTTAGGAATGATGGCTAATGGGAATCAAGGTAAGGCTTTAGCAAGATCAAATGACACCTTTGCAAAAAGAGACTAAGTCAATCCTTACTTTACTACATCAGTCACTTGTCAACCATGTATCGGATTCAAAACTTTCCATCATCACTTCCATTATTACTACGATGCTGGTGCAAGGATCAAGTCTCCCATATCGTGGAGCAACGACGATTCGAATCGCTTTATATACCCAGCTGGGGCTTCCTAGCCACACGATGTATGCAGGACCAGACATCTTACATACATCAACTCACGCTTGCATTTCTCCCGGCCAGAATGGGTCCTAGCCACGAGGTACAGTACACCATCTCCCTACGCCGCGGTCCCCTTCCACGGTGGCCCCGTAGGATGGGTACACGCTACGCTCGTCCCGGTTGTCCGTTCTCGTCGTGGATAGTACAAGGGAGCTTACCGCCATTAGCATGCGACTAGTACTATCCAAAAACCTCATGCTCCAAGGGCCAAGGCAACGAACGGTGCTTAACCGACTCACAAGTGGACGACACTATACCAGGGCACTAGCCCCTTCTGGTGCAAGTCACTCCACCCGGTCTCAATTTACTCATCATCATGCTCTTATTGCGTACCCTTGACCCAATCAAAGTGAAGGGATACCAACAAGTAACATCAGGTTTTCGTAATTGCCCTCAACGGGGATATTGTTATCACATTTTTGGAAAATGTTTCATTTGTAAAGCCTAGGCTATCAGCAAGACTAAGCATACACTAGCGTTTGCGAAATCAAAACAGGTATCCAGGGTGTATAGCAAGGTACGGTAAATGCACCAAAGTAGGATATCACACAACTCCTATTACCTAATGCGTCATATCAGAAACATACAATATAAAAGATTTTTGAAATACAAGGAAGGGTTTGAATGCATCCGGGGCTTGCCTTGGGGCTCGACGAAGTTAGTAGCAGCGATGGCACTGCCGAGATCGGGACCAACCTTCTCACACTGATAACCTTCCTCCGAGACGGGAGTCGGATCGACTACACGATTGGGATGCATGATTACAACGCAAGAATAAAAGGAGCATGCGATAATGATGCAACAATTGTTAACCTATCTTGAGTACAACTTTCCTTCACGGTAACCTTGCACTAAGGAGGTATAACTAGCGTCGACGACGACGGACTAGCGATACACAATCAACATGAAATGCCGAAGGTCATTAGGGTTAATGACCTAGGGTCATCACTCAATCCCAAAATTAGGTAACCCTAACAGTGATTAAGGGTGATTACTAATTTATTAACCATTTTTACAGTCGTTGAAAGCCACTAATTAACTTGCTAATTGGGGATTAACTAAACCTTAATTAATCAAAGAATCAATTAATTAAACATTTATTAATTAAGGGGTCAATTAAGCATAATACAAAACTTAACCAAAACAGGATCAAACTTCATAATTAAGATCATCATTACCTAATTATCACACAAAACAAATATCATGATTTTTTGGACTCATATTTTAATTATTAAAAATCATTGAACTGGCATTTATTAATTAAAAGAGCAAATTATAGCATAATTAAATTTTATTGGAAAAACAGAGTTAGCATTTTTCTGGTGTAGATGATAACACAGGGAACACATACATATTTTTCTCATATTTTTAACTGCCCAAAATAAATTACAACAAAAAGATGAAAATCAGCTTTTAGAAATTAAATTAGAAAAAGAAAAGCTTTTTCCCTTCTCCCGTGGGCTTCACTGTGCGGCCCGTTGGCCCGCAAAGCACGGCGCGCACGGCCTGCATCGCGCAGCGCGCGGCCCAGCCCAGCCCACACACGCCGCCGCCTCCTCCTCTCTCTCGCCGACATGCCGGCCCCGCATGTCGCCTTCACCTCCCTCCTCCTTTCTTTCCTCCGGTGAAACGGGACGGCGGCGGTTGGCAGCGAAGCTCGCCGTGGACGAGCTCATCCACCAAACCGATGGCACCGGTCACTTCCCGCATCGAGGCGAGCCTAACGAACTACGATACGGCCATGGTGGCTCACTCAAGCGCGAAAGCAGCGATGACCGAGGGGACGCGGCGGGCGCAAGACGGTGGCATGCTAGTGGCGAAGTCGCTACGGACCTGAACCGAGACCTACTACGGTTTCCAGAGGCTCACCTTGACTTGCTGCGCTAGTTGGTGGAAGTGGAGGCGAAGCGGAGCAGCTGGACCGCGGTGGAATGACCACGGCGGCGCTCGACGACCGGAATTGGAGAAGACGACGTGCATGGCTCACGGTGGCGATGCAACAGAGCGAAAGGTGGCTCAATTGATGCGCAAAAAGGTTGCGGAGCGGTGTGCCAGCGCAATTGGGCAGTGATGTTGCGTGGTGGGTGTATTTCGCCGGCGACAGAGATGGCGACGGCGACGGTGAGGGAGAAGAAAGGATGAATTGGCGGCCCAAGACGCCTTTATAGGCGAGGATGTGTCGTGAAACTAGCTGGGAGCTTCACGATGCTGGACAGGTGGTCGACAGGGCGTGATGTCCGGCGATGGCGCGAGATGAGCCACGGCGGCGCCGCGCAAAGAAGTTTCGGCATGGGCGCGTGCAAGGTGTCCCCCCCCTTTTCACTGTAGCAGTGCCAGCTCAAGATCTTCCTTTTCAAATTACTCTCAACTTTTAAATAAAAGTTCAAAAATTCCAAAAATACAGATTGCTCCAAATTTCATGCTCTACAACTTTTATTTAGAAAGTTTTGTCATATTTCAAATGGATTTTGAATTTGAATTTCAAATTCAAAAAGAGGGCAAAACCTTAATTTTAAGGATTTCAAAATTACTTTTGATTTTTGAATAAAAGATGAAAATATCCAAAAATAAAAGTTGTTCATTTTCTCAAGATCTACAACTTTCATTTAGAAATTTTTTTTATGAAACTAAATAGTTTTGAATTGGAGTTTTTAAAATCAAAAGGGACATTTTCCAATTTTGGAAACTTTTGAAATTACTTCAAATTTTATTCAAAAACTTGAAAAACTTTATATACCAAAGTTGTAGAGCTCAAAGAGATGCACAAACCGTATTTTTGGAGTTTTTCCAAATTTTGAATATTTTGAGGTGAAATGGTAAAGGGGGGCAAAAACACTTTGAAAATCTCCCTTTTTGAAAGGTTTTTCAAATTGAATCTTTGGGCAATTAATTAATGATGATGTGGCACTTTTCAAACCCAACCAACAGTACACTTTCAAAGTACAAAGTTCATACTTTGAAATGGTGCCAAAGTTTGGTAACTTTTATTTATAAAATTAATTATGGTTAGCTCCTCAAAAGTGAACTTGAAATTCAAATCCAACACTTAACCCACTAGGGTTAGGGTTTGGGATTCGGATTCCAATTTCAATTTTGATTCTTGCTTTTGTATCATTCAACTTATAAAACATGGTTAGGGTGTGAGTCAAGGTTAGCCAAGCACTTGCAAACATCAAGATTAATTTTAGTTGATTGCTTTTATAATCAAGATTAAACTTGCAAGTGAAATTTAAATGGTGTACACATACATATATGATATGAAAGAGCGCAAACAACCCTAGAATTAAATAAAATCATTTTAATTATACTCATTAGGGTTCTCTAATCATGAATGCTTATGCAATGATGATGATGATATGGCAGGTTCAGTTAACGTAACACCGGGGGGTGTTACAAATACCGCGTCCGGCCGGAGGACGGGACGCGTCCGGTCAAGGTGGCGAGCGTGCGAGTGAGGTAGCCGTTGCGCGCCAACGGCTATATTCGAATGGCAGGGACACGTGGCGTCGTGGGAGCGACCGGACGCTGCGACCGGACGCGTCCGGTCGTCACTTGGTGCGCGTCCGGTCAGCTCTGCTGACTTGTTTCGTGGCAACGGCTCTTTTAGCCCTTGGGGCTATAAGAGGTTGCCTTGGCCGGCCTTGGCTGGCTGCTGAGCACATTGGGACTTTATGTCCTTGCTTGGTGGTGCTTGAGAGCCCTCTAACTCACTAGAGCTTGTAGTGATTGCATCCAAGAGTGAGTTAGTGATTCTAGTGCATTGCATTGAGAGATTGCAAGGTGTGGCACTAGGTGTTCGAGTTGCAAGCCGGTGGTGCTTATTACTCTTGGAGGTTGCCACCTCCTAGACGGCTTGGAGGCTTGTGGGCATCGTGTAGCACACTCGGAGATTGAGTGGTGCTCCGATTGCTAGTCACGTGGAGTGACATTGTGAGGGGGATTGTGCTCACCCCGCGAGGATCGCGAAGAGCAACTCTAGTAAGAGCGTGTCATTGAGCTACCTCTCTTGGGTAGGTTCTTGCGGTGTCCAAGTGTGGACGAGGTTAGTGAAACACCTCTTAGCCGCCGAACCACGAAGAGTTGGTCGACACAACGGGGACTAGCTTGGTGGCAACCAAGTGAACCTCGGTGAAAAATCGACGTGTCAACTTGTCTACTCTTCTCGTCGGTTTGCATTCACTAGCATGTATTTACTTGTTCATTACTTGTGCTAGTGAGTAGTGGTTGCTCTTGTGTAGCTAGTTTGCTTGTGTAGCTTGCTAGTTACTTTCTTAGCTTGTGTAGCTTAGAAGTAGCGATTGAGTGACTAGTTGGCTTGTGTAGACTTGCTAGTCACATTGCTTAGTTTGTGTAGCTTAGCAATTGAGCTCACTAGTTAGGTTTGTGTAGCCGTGCTAGTGAGAAGTACTAGTTGTGCTTAGGCTTTGTGCGCTTTGCCCACTAGTATGTGTAGGTGCTCCCCGGTTTGAATGAGTACTAGTTGCTTTGGTTTGTGTGATCTTGCAACCTAGTATTGGATAGACGAGCACTACCTAGCCTTGCACCTTAGTGGCTCAACCTAGGAATCTTTGTAAGGTGCTTAAATAGAGGGGTGTAGTCCTAGTTAGACTAATAGTTTCAATTCCACATTTAATTCGGTCATCCGCTGCGTTTAGATTTTAGAAAGGACTATTCACCCCCCCCCCCCCCTCTAGTCCGCCATCTCGACCCTACAGCAGTGCATCCTGCAGTTCAAGTTATGTTTGGAGATATGAGGCTGCTATATGGTTATGCAGCTGTAATGTTCATTTTGGATATCTATGTGGATGACTTTGTACCTGTGTAGGGAGCTCATCTGATGCACCAAGATCTACCGTCGCAGTTGTGGCATCAGTGTTGGCTGTTGTGGGTACCTTTAATAAAGAAGAAGAAAAGAGGCATAAGATGGTTTATGTGACAGCAATTGGTGAATGTGAGTGCCCCTGCATGTACACATGCACACCTTGACTGTTGTAGCTGGAGTTTCTTCTGATGAAGAGGTGGGAACAGCAAGTGCAGTGTCTGTGGACACATGAGTGTGCTGATTTTTGGAATCATGAATAATGGTTTCTTGATGTGATGCTATGACATAAAGGCACACTGTAAGCCCTAATATTATGGACTATGGCGATAAAACGATATTTTGTTGTATTGAATACTAAGTGTTAATGTTTGGCATACATGGTACAGAATTTTTTAACATCATTTGCACCATATAAATCTCTCTGTTTTAAACCATCATTTAAAACAGGGAGATTGCTGTTAAAAAATACTGTAGCAAATTAGGAGGTAGGCACAATAAAAAGGAAAGGGAGAAGGCCTACCATGAAGAGGAATATTGTGCAAATTAACTCATTGTGAATACATAAAAAATAATAATCCAGGTAAAATTCTCAAACACACGAAGGTTATCCTAGGGTGACAAAATTGTATGATATGCCCCTTGAGATGAGGTAGCAGCATATTGAGGATTTATATGAAGACATATGGACAATGAATTAAAAGGATACTGTCTTCTTAGATTCCAATTCCAGTAGATCTGATAAAGCTAAAAATTCATGTCTCAGTCCTAAAGAACCAAAGAAAGTAGAACTGAGGTATGGCATGCTATGTTTAGCACCAAAAAAATGGTAAGCAGGCACTGAATAGTTTCCTGCAGTTACTGGTTGCAAAACATATATCAGTAAGTATAGAAATTAGGAAATGATGGTCAAAGTGAGGTGGCTTTAATTAAGGGTGCCATGAAAGGTTTAATGTTTCTAGCTGAATCACAAACTCTCATCACACAGTGATATTTTATTGTAGGTCTGAAGGATCTTGTACCATACACTGTGCAACACAAAAAAATGGAAATTCCACGAGGGACTGAACATTCACCAAATTTGCACTACTGTAAGAAACAACCATAACAAACTGAGATCAGATAATTAGTGTTGACATGTAAAAAGGCAATAACCAAGATTCAGAATTCCAGATGGCAGGGTGGGTTGCATAAGAAATTTGTAAGCTAAACATCTAACACGACTTAGGCTAAATATTCTGGGAATATATGTTTCATAAGAAAGCAAACGTCAGATAGTGTTGACCCTAGTATCCAATTATATTTTTTTAGCATCCATGACATCCCATAAAAATTAGAACAACAGTATATGAGAGAGCAATGGACCATAACTAAATGAGCGACCAATAGCCACCTCACTTGAGGCTAGAAGGTATAGTAGGGCATGAGTCCGTGAACAAATTAAGTAGTGATATAACCATTTTTTGTGAGCAACTCTGTATATGAAAGAAGCACTATAAATGGGTATAGGATACAGAATGAGGTAGAAGGGGTGTTGGGGCGTAACTGCGTAAGGGTTGGAGATGAGAGCATCTAGCCGTGAGATAGGAAATTGATTCGAGACTCCCAGGGATGGAAAACAGAGAAGACGAACAATGGAGCGGCAAATTGTAGCTGAAACCATAGAACGGGAATTGGATTTGATTTGGGGACAAATTAGAGAGGCAAAGCAAAATTACAGCAATGGAAGAAACTGGAGTACCAAGCAGATGGCATCGACAGCGGAGGCTCATCACTGACCGCTGTTCCAACTCATGTCATGTCGGGTGGACTTCCTCCACCACCGGGATCTTAGAGAAGAGAGGGTCAACATCAGACACCGGATGGAGATCGAGGAGGGGACACAAATCGGACGGCGGCGAGGCACGGGACTACTGGAGGACGACCGCGAGACCCATGGTTCAGACGCGTCCCGGCAAAATATGAGGCCCAGTTCAAAACAATAATTGGAGGCCTAATATCTAGTGTAAAGATATTCATATCGCTTCACAGAAGTTTAAATTTTGATTGGGCCTTAATTTTCTTATGGAGTAAAATCATGAAGAATAATTAACTCCACATAAAGATGACGACAATAAAGACTCCAAACTCGTTTAAGTGCGGCCCTAAAGATGACGACAATAAAGACTCCAAACTCTTATCCGCATACTGCCTCTCTGATCCGACGTAGGATTGCGACTAGGTCTCGAGCGATGAACAATGGCGAGGGCAAGGAACATGAAGTCAAAGCGACGAAGGGTTACGCAAATTAGAATTGAAATCGTCGATTTATGGGACAAACAAGACAACTGTGGATCGATTTACTAGTTAAAAACAAAGTCCAACTTATTATATATAGTTAGAATACTTAGTAAATCTTGGGGCCCATCATTTTTAGAGGCCCCGTTTCGGCCGCACGGGCCGCACGGGCCCTCGAGGGACGCCCCCTGCATGGTTGAGGACAGATGAAGATGAGGGCGGCCTGCAGGCAGTGCTTCCTCGCCCCCGCGGGCCGCCCGCTCGTGGCCAGTGCCCGCCCGCCCCCGCCCTATGGCCGGCCGGTACTGGAGGACGACATTTGGGGCGACCACGGGACCAACGCATCGGGCGCACGCCGCCGCGGGGCGAGGAAGCAGGCATGGGGTAGAGGAAGCGGCTTCACCGGTGGAGAAATGTATGGCTAGGCGCGACATTTCCGCGTGCTGGCTTAGCAGGAGGAAGAGGACACAGAGGCAGAGGTGGCGAGGCTGAGCAGGGGGAAAAAAGGACACCGCATCGACCGCCGCTGCCGGGTGAGGAAGCGCCGCCGCTTAGGGAGAGGTGGCCGACGCAGCCGGGTGGCAAAGCCGGGGGAGGTCCATGGGATGCAGCATATCCGCCATCGAGGACGCCCGGCATCACAGGTGGCGGCGGTGGCGCCCCCCGTGCCCTCGGAAGGCCGTGAAAGAGCGGATCTGCGTTGGGGGGAAGCGGGGGAGGGAGGGGGGCGGCCGAGGCGGCGCGCTGTGGCGCCGGACGCCATCGGGCGGCGGCGGCACACCCGCGCCACGCGCAGGGCGGGGCGAGGCAGGGGCTGCGAGGGGGGGGATGCGGGGGAGGGAAGGGAGGCGGGCGGGCGAGGTGGTGGAGCGCCGGCGCCGAGGGAGGAGGTCCAGAGAGAGAGGGAAGGGGAGGGAAACGCGTAAACAGTATCGCTGGTGGCTGAGAGGCCGCGAATCCTTTCCGCGATAAGGATGTACATATTTAACCAGCAGCAATTCCATTTCGACATATTTAACCAGCAGCAATTCCATTTCGAGATAGGGGAAGTTCTTCCCACCTCTGAGCCAGAGCTCCATCACAACAGGCATCAGGACTACGAGACGATCAGAGAGAACAGACAATGCAGTTGGGTGATGATCATTTACATCATGGTGGACGAACAAAACAGGAGCAGCTACAATACTGCTGGCAAGTACCGACGAACATTACAAAATGGTAATAACCAAAAACAACCCTACGCATTAACCAGTCTCCACCTCCTACATTCTTACCTTAACTACTGGACCAACATGCGCCAGTTACTGGCTTAACACTGGCGCTACTCCTTCACGGTCAGATAATTTACATAGTCACTCACTTCTCTCAGATACTGCTGAACCCCTCTCTTCTCCAGATGGTGCAATATCACCTTCTCCCTTGCATCCGCCCTGCACATGGGGAACCAAGACCAAAAACTTGACCATCGCAGCGCCTGCCCTCCTAGCTCCCAATATGCCCGAAGTTGACACCGGTCTGCCGTCTGATGTGCTCCGGCACAAGCCTGCTGATGAGGTCCGGAGAGGCGTTTGCTAGCTGCATAGCAGAAAAGCAGCAACCGATGAGCAAAACAGCAGAGCAAGAGCAAAACAGTTTCTTTCAGTCTTTAACAATCGAACTGAAGCATGTGACTAAACTAACTATTCGAACTTGCACTGTATTTAATTTGCTTACCTCATTTTTGAAGTTAAACAGCGGAGGGAATGGACGGCCGTTTGGTAGGCGTGCATTTACGCCCGCAGCTCATCAAAGAAGGGATGAGCACAAGCATCAAGCTGCGTAGAATACATAAAATGCATAAGAACATTTCTAACCGACAAACTGATACATTAAAGATTATATGTTGTGTGCCACCTACAGCATCAGCACTAGCGCTACTCTTTTTAGGTGGGGCAACTAGCTAGTACACTTAACAAGCACATGTGACTATAAAGTTGCACCCACTCTTCATCAGCTAACATCCATCACAACTCTTGGTTCTAGCTTTCTGGACCACTGTGCAACATAATTATCATATCCATGCAGGACCATAAGCTAAGGTTTGAGAGGACATACTTCCACATGGACTTAACCACTTTTAATTGGTCATGTTCTACAAGACTACAAATAATTGACAGCAGTGGAAGCTTCCGTATAAGCACAACCAAGTAAAATAGACCATAAGCAACACAACCACATTTGTCTCGTTCCATTGTCTATTACCCTCAAACGATTAGCAACAAAGCCAACTATAATCTATATAAACAGAGTAAAAAAAAAATACTCACAGCAGAGCAGCGAAGACTTGGTGAATACTGAAGGAGACGGGAAGCAAGGTCTATGGCCTCAGGAGGCATTCTCTTGTGGAAAATCTGTAGGATAAAACAGAAAGTAGAGCGATCAGTTAGTAAATGATGCATTCTGAGCTCAAATTTTCAACATGATCTACAAACAAGTTCTTTAAGTGCCCTTCAAAAACATTTTGGATTGTGGACTACAAGTATACAACTACAGTACCTACAGGTAAAATGGAATCATAGATGTGAACAGAAACATGATTTAACATAAGAATACCTTGTGCCACGGATGAGCCTTTATCTGAGGAAACCTGAACTCAGTATAGTTGGGGTTCATGCATCTTATCTCCTCACGGGTTGGAGTACCAAGAACCTGCAGGTGTATCAGATAACAATAAGAAACACCATGGCAGAAGATTAGAATGCCTACTTTGGAACATTTTGCAGTACCTTGATAATCTCTACCAACTGATCAACTGCGCTCTCTCTCCAGGAAACAGTGGCTGATACATACACAAGATCCAAGAGGTTAGAATCACACCATACGTGAGATTTGGTCAGATTCAAATTCAGGTACAAAAATATTAGGCTAATCATTATATGAAAGCAACCAACCTGACCAAGAAGCAACTCAGCTAGAACACAACCAGCTGACCATATGTCTATTGAAGTTGTATACTCCGTCGCGCCAAATATGAGCTCAGGGGGCACGATAATAGCGAGAACATATGTAAGATATGTTTGGTTCACCAGGAATCTGACAAAGTAACATAAGGAACTGATTAATATGTGGATAAAAATTTATAGTATACAGGTAAAAAGTCCTATTATTATAACACATGAATCACAGTCAAGTATGCTATTTCAGGCTAACACAACTCCACAAACAATTGAGTAACACATAGTTCAAAGAGAATGAAGGTAAGTGCATATGATGAAACAAATTTGAGAAGCTTGACTTAAATGTAGCCAACATTGATCCACAAGAAATCTAGACCAGGACTACGTAACTGGATAGATTTAATAGCAACAGTTCACTTAGAAATGTGAGGCTTTCATCTATATTTAAGCTACGTTCAAAATATATTTTGTTCCGTTTAGGACCAACCAACTACAATCACAATCAATCATAACAGGCAAAAGCAGCATAAGCTGTGACACAATCCACTAATGAATGCCGTGTCAACAGTGCGGCTAGCCTTTGATAAAAATATTTCAAAAAAGAAAGCATACAACAACTGGATGTGACTACAGATCCTTAAGGCAAAAAAATCAACATACCAGGACTTTTGCGCTACCAAAGTCACAGAGCTTGACCTGGTGGGTGAGAGGATCAACCTGTATATCAAAGAGAGATGAGACCAATTCAGAACTAGTTACCAAATCAAAGAAAGAACATAATCTTGTTCAGATGACACGTACCAAAACATTTTGTGGCTTTACATCCCTATGGCAGACTCCTGGTACATTATGAATATAAGCTAGGCCTCTAAAAAGCTGCAAACATCACAAGATAGACCGTTAGCAAAAGCAATGAAAGCATGGATTGCAGCCTCACAAGTGTAAAGATGCTGGTTCACAAACCTGATACATGTACAGCTTGACGTAGATAAGAGGCATCCTCTGGTTCGCATTGCTGTAGTGCTTCAGGACACGGTATAGAGTCTCGGGGACAAATTCCATGACAAGGTTTAAAAACAATTCATCCCTGCTCGTTGTCGAGAAGAAGCAGTGCTTCAGGCAGATGACGTTGGGGTGCTCCATGGCGCGCATAAGTTGCAGCTCCCGGTTCTTGTATCGCCGATCTTGCAGCACCTTCTTGATAGCAAAGGTCTCTCCGGTCTCCAAACACTTAGCCTACATGTCAAAAATCAAGTCAGTACATGTAGCATCAACCAATGTGTGGCACCTAGAAAGAAGAGCCCCCGTGACCAAGCACCATACCTGGAATACGATCCCAAATGAGCCTGTACCCACAACACGTTCTGCCATGTAACTGATGGTCTGCAATTAAGGCAGGAACAAGAACAACACATGAGTAACTGAGGACAATACGAGGCTAACAAAAGTAGACAGGCATCAGAGTAACCGAGCAGGCAGGAGTTCAGATCCTCACACATGTAACTAAACTAACAGGTAGACCATTTCTATTCTGCACACAACAGAACTAAGCACAAAACTGGTAGACCATGTTTCCTAAATGCATGTTAGACTACAAAAAGCAAGTAACGAAGCACGAAATGAAGCAGTCAGCCACATAATTCAGCTGCGAGCACTAAACCAAGGAAGAGCAATATCATCTGCCAAGACAGAATCCCCAAAGTAGCGGGAACAGCATAATTCATCAACAAAATCAGAACCAATCCACCAAATTCCACCAGGAAGCTAGCTCTAGGTGTCTAGCAGCTAAACAAGAGACACTGAACACGAACCCATGCGCAAACCAACAGATCAAGACGGATTCCGACAGCAAAAGCCGCTACAGAACAAGCGGAACCACTTGAACCGCACTAACCGCAGCAGCATTCACGCACACATCCGCGCGGCGGACAGACAGACAGGCAGACAGAGAGCGAGAGAATCGTAGCTTACCCGCTTCGGTTCGCCGTTCTTCCCACCGATGGTGGTGGAGATGATATGGCCCGTAACAGCGTCTCCCCCTTCCCCTTCCTTCTTCTGCAACAACCACGGAAAGAGTCATTAAAAAAATAACAGAGCACCATTAGCAGCATCGCCCGCAGAGGCAGCAGATCGGGCGGCCGGGGGGCGCGACCGCCACCGCAGATCCGAGCCCAGCCCCAGATCTGGGCACAACCAGCTCACCCACCTTCTCGCTGCCGGCGGGGGCAACCGCCGCCGCCGCGGCTTCGGAAGCGGCGGGAGGGGGCGCGTCGAGCTCCATGGGCTCCGGTCCCGGCGGCGCCTCCATGGCTGGTTGCGCCGAACGGTCGGTCGGTCGGTCACGCGCCGCCGAGAGGCCGAGGAGGAGGAGGAGGAGGAGGAGGCGCTTGCTTGCGGCTGCTGCTGCAGGCGGGGGTGGTTCGCTCGCTCGCTCGGCTTCGGGGGTTGGGGAATGGGGGATGGTGGGGTGGCGTGGTGTGGAGCAGCAGTGCTTTTGACCGGTCGGCCCTGCCTGCTGCGAGGAGAGGACTGCCGCCGCGCTTCGCTTTCGACAGCTTGGGACAGCCGCTGCCCGCTGCTGCCTCGCTTGGCGATAAGTGTGCCGCCGCTCGCTGACTGGGTTTTATTATGGCCGCGAGGAGCCGTTGTTTTCTTTGCCAGCGACAGTGAGGCAGTCAGGAGTGAGCCGTTTCCGGTTTCCACGTCTAGCCTGGTTTAGGAATTAGGAGTGCATTCATTTTGTTACTAAAACTGAGGACAGAACCGCGGTAGTTATTAATTACTCTGATTATTGGCTGCTCTAGCAGAGCCAAAGGGAATTTGGAAGGCTTTAAATTCTCTTCATTTTTTTCAAACGCTACCGATGTTTAGCAGAATAAAAAATTAAAAAAAATCCTATCAATCCTATCACTCTCTTCTAAATTATAAAACGTTTTAGCCATTTTTTAGACTAGATACATTCTATTTACCATGTATTTGGACATGTTATGTATCCAAGAGCATAGCATTTGATACTATCTAAATCTAAAAGCTAAAAATGTCTTATAATTTGAAATGGAGAGACTAATTATGAGTGCTTTGACTGTACTACCAAGATCGAGGATGCAAATAAAAGTGGTAATTAATCATGATGTATTATTGCTAATCTAGGATAGAAAAAAATGGCAAACTTTTAATTCTCTCCTTCTTGGACACCCTTTAGTTTTAGCGGTATTTGACAAGTCAAAAGATGTGTTCAAACGTTAGAATGCTACTATATTTTTTACTACTAATTGCTTTGTTTAGGAGTGCATTGTTTTGTTGCTAAAACTGAAGACAGGAACGGAAGTAATTGTAATTTTGATTGATCTAGGAGCATCAACAATTTTTTGGTGCCTTTTAAATTTTCTCCCCTTTTACACATCTTAATGAGAAAAGTCCATTGATACATTACCCATTCATAGCATATTTTGTAATCCTTGTTCTTCTGTATGTCGTATGAGTTTTATCCTGGGTCAAATATTTATAGCTTAAACCATTGCTGCTAGAAATAAGCGGGTCAATGGAATAAGAAGGTTTAATTACCTGCCCTCTTGTACACTCTTTGAAGTCTTGGTACCACCTCATTGGCCATTCAAACATGACACATGGTTAGCAAAATTTTTCCACTGCTAATTCCCGAGAGTATGGTTTCAGAGGAGCGCCTTATCGTTGCCGCCAAAAATGAGTTCGGGTGAAGCTGACACCATTCATTTCTATTCATGAATGGCTGCTATAAAAGCCACTGCATTTCATTTTCTTTCAATTCCTGCCTTTTGTATTTACGTCAAGCTACTCCATACAAACATACAAATACAGGCATTCCCCTAGTCTTTGAGTACTAGTATATTCGTTAACGAGAAAGTACGCACTTCGGCCAGCTCTGCTTGTAAAAACACATGGGCCGGCGTTTGTTTAGCTCTCCCTTGCTAGTTGCTACGCATACACAATCGACGGAGGAGAAAACACACGAGCGACGAGTAGCGTAGCCGTAGAATCTCAACGAGTCACGTACGACAAAACGGCGCAGGTTCGTCGTTCCAAAGCCTGGGTGTCGCCCACGAGCCTCGACATCGCAGCCGCAGCGCACACACACTCAACGGCTCAACCGGTTGTGCCTGCGTACATAACTGCCACTCCACTCCACCAGTTGTAACAACGCCTCTTCCGTTGAGGGAGTAGGAGCCCGCAGCAGCACGCAACGCAACGCAAGAAAAGCAAGAGGAGCAACGGCCGCCGCCCCAAGCGGAGCATCCGGCCGGGCAAGCGACAGGAGAAACTGTGGCAGCCTGCGCGTTCGACCCGGTGGGTGAAGGTGAACCAGGCCATTCCAAGCAGGCAGGCAGCGTGCCAGCGGTCTTGTTCCGTCGTGACTCGTGACACGGTGGCGGTCAAAGCGGAAACGAGCCCCCGGCGGGCCCCTCCGGCGACCATGATGGTAGGTGCTGGTGCCCCGTCCCCGGCAGCGCGGCCCCACCGCCGGGTTTGTTTAGCCGAGGGGACGATCCGGCTGTTATTATTGTTAATTAGCGCCTAATAATTGGCCTCGGACGACGCCTCACGTCACATGCGTCCTCGCTGTACTCCGTCGCGCCAGCGCCACCGACCGTTACGGACGCCCGAACTGGAACGTACTACAGTATAGGCCAGGCGGCCGGACTGCCGGCGGGAGATGCAGCCAGCAGCGGGGCGCGGTGGTTGCCGTCGCCGTCGGCGCGCGCCGTGGTGCGTCGTCGTGGCTAGCGCAGCCGTAACGCATGGAGGAGGAGGAGGACAACGTACGCATGCCACGCTTCGTTTGAGCCAGGACGAGGATGTGTGTCCGTCGTCGTCGGGACGATGGATGGTCCAGCGTCCAGCTAAGACGGACGGAACGGGACGGGACGGGACGGCAGCAGGAGCAGCTAGTAGCCCCGTACCGTAGAGTAGTTTCGTTTGGTTGGTCCAGTCCAGATCACACATGCTATCCGCTCTCTCCATCGCATGTGCTGTGCCTACCGGCCGCCGGCCCGATCGGCATCGGCGGCCTTTGTAGCGTTGCTGTTTTTTTTTCCCGTTCTCGCTGTATTGCGTTGCGTTGCGTCTCCGGCCGGTGCTGTACTTGCTAGACTTGGATCCGCAATTCTGGATGACTGGATCGTGTGGTCGGTCAAAGCTGCTGGCGTCTGTGGCCTGAGCCGCTGGGGTTGCTGGGGTTGGATAGTGGGTTGGACGCTGCCACGCTGGTGGTAAGTACTACTACTACTACTACTGTCACTGCGGCTTCTCGCTGGCAGTGGCAGTCAAATCCGCTCCTTGGCGGCCCAATCATGCAGTCAAACCCTCCTGCTCCGTCATCGTCTTGGAGTAGTAGTACTATTAATTGCCATTTGGTTCTCGTCGGGACACTACCCAGTCGTAGCTGGAAAGCCTGCCTAGCTAGGATTAGGAAGAGCTCAAGGTGTCGCTACTTCTACTTGCTACGACTACTACGAGAACGTGCAGGAGCGCTACCGGGCTGTGCTGCCAGTGTGTGGTTCATCGACTGTGGCGACGCAGTGACAGTGGTCACTCACACACAAGTGGGTGAACGAATCTAGCTAGTGATCACACACGCACACACGATCCAATCCCAAAATAGGAGGAATAATCCAAATACTCCAAGGATGCATGTACTAGGAGCAGCTAGCTACGCTGAGAGTCAGACCAACAGATATTGGTCGGATTTCTCGTCTCCTTTCCCACCTTGAGCCCTGCAGCCCTTCATTTTCCCACTTTCCACAGTCCCAGGGCAGCCAAGCTAACGAGCTAGCTAATGCATGACCAATACCATGGCCAGTGCACGCACCTTTCGATGAAAAGCGTCGGCGTCGGTAAACAAAACCCTCTCGTGCCGAAAACTCGGACCCTTTCGGAAGACCCGGAGCCGCTGCCGCCGCCCCTCCCTCCCTCCCTCCTGCCATGCACACCGGTGACCGGTCACCGTCTCTCGGAGCCGCCGCAGCCGCTGCACCAGTGTCCAGTGGCACAGCCGTGCAGGTGGGCCGGCCGGCGCAGGCAGCTACACGGGCTACGCCGAGACCGGACGGCGATAGGTTTTGACTGCACTGCCGTCCGCGTTCAAACACGCCATGGGCGGGCATCAGCGGGCATGCATGCACGGCGGGCTCTCCCTGCCCTGCTTCCAGTTCAGGTACTACAGTGCCGGCCGTGCATCGCAGGTCTGCGGGACAGCGGGAGCGGCATTCTTTTTCTCCTGCTGCCGCCTCTGGTAAGGTTGCTGCGACTGCTAACCGCTGCCGGGGAGTACGAGTAGTAGTACTTGCCGGAGCGGAGCGGAGCGGCCGCCGGCCGGGCAGGCAAAGCTATTTATTCCGTGATGTGAATGCTCAGTGCGCACAGCGACGTCGCGTGATGACCCGCCGCTGCAGCTCGCGTGCCGACCGACTCTTGACTGCCATCTAGTACTGCTAGTACCAACCTCTGCAGCTCTATATTTGTTAGAAAATTTTGTATTACATCGGATTTTCTGTAGGATGTTACAAGAGATTTTTGAATATTAATAAAATAAATAAATTATAGAACTTGCAAGAAAACAGCAAAACAAATTTTTTAAGTATAATTAGTTTATCATTAGAAAATATTTACTGTAGTATTACATTATCAAATCATAAGCTAATTAAACTTAAAAGATTCGCCTCGCAAAGTTATCGTAATCTGTTTAATTAGTTATTTTTTAGTCTATGTTTAATAGTTCATGCATGTGTCAAGCAAGCATTCGATGTGATGGGTGAAAAAGTTTTACAAATTGAACTAAACAGAGGGAAAAAAAACTCCTGAAGATTATGTAAAACAGTCTCGTCTGACAAAATAGAAGGGTCTAAGAAAACTGTCTCAAAAAACAGACTGCTTAATCCCTCAAGTAGAACCGCGCCTTATCTCTGCATCGTTATCTTTCAATGGTTTTTTTTAGTAGTATTTGACAAAGTTGCATCTAAAGAATAAGTCATTTCAGTTTATCAACCATTGAAACAATATTTTTATCAAAAAAAAAATTCAGTCGTTTTAGCTTATTAGTTGTTTTATTAGTTGTTCTGGAAAGGCTTTACATTGAATCCGTTAAAAGAAAACCACTACCAAAGGGAGTCTAGAGTACCACGGGTTTCCAACTTCAGCACTGTTGTCGGGATACCGTGGCCACTGCAACAAAACAAAGCCCAATAATAAAGCTCTAAAACATTGGTCTTTCTGTTAGAAATGTGCTCACCACCTTAGCACAAACAGTGAACAAACATTGGGCTACATTACTTTTCTCGGAGAAGCTGTCTTCTGAGCTGTGCCACGGCCAACTAGTACTGTGTAGAGCCTAGATTTTTCGTTACGGTCAAAACGGAAGGATAGGCTAATTTTCTACAGGCTCGTACAAGCAACGAAATTTTCTTTCGGTAGCTAATGTGGACATGATCGATGTCCTGGGCTCACTGCAGGAGCGCTACTTGTGATTTGATCCACCTGCTCCATCAACAACTCCACCGGCCGGCCACTGGTATCATTAATCCAGCCGACCTGGGACAAATTTCTCATCACACAATTACGTACGGAGTACATTCTCCTCCAACTGATCCGCCCGAATGATTGCACATTATTATTCTTTCACCTTTCTCCATTCTCTCCTTTCTCCTTTCTCCAAATAGGATATCTGATCTGATCGGGAGCAGGACTACTACAGGTCTAGCTAGGGTTCTTCTTCATCCATCTAACAACAAGAAGCTGCTGGACGCCATTAATCACGGGACAGGGACGGTGGACGGATCATGTGGTGGGCCATGGACGGAGTGCCGTCGTCCGTCGAGACGCAGACCGTGCAGGTGCAGGACAGATGGTGTCACATCCCGCATTGACCGGAACAAAGAGACCCCTCGGCGCCGATGTGTCGACTCGACCCGCCGGATCGGGCTCGGCTCGGCGTCCCATTCCGTGCCCGTGACCCGGACGCGAATCGCCTGCTAGCACGCAACTGGGCAGCGGCAGCGCAGCACGGCGCGCGAGGAAATGTCCCAGCGGCAGTGCTGCCATCCCTGTTGGGGAACGGAGGACTTGGAGTGGAGCGGGTAGGGAGGACAAAGATGGAAGCGATCTCTGAGATGGGAGGGACATTGCGAATCCGGACAGGTGCTGTATTCAGCATTCAGTATTCAGGCTCTTTGCTCGCATCATCTTTCCATTTTTACGAGAACAAAAGACGTGCATTCCCTCTCTTTTTCAATAAAAAAAATTGGATGGCCACTCTTCGATCTTGCAAAGAGGCATAAGGTGTACTTGGAGGGTTTTTTGAAGCGCGGACTAGATAAGTCAAGTGTCTGGTACTAGCTCTAGTTAGTCGGAGAATGGAAGAGAAATCAGCGTTCAGCAATGCCTTGTTTGTACACATGCAGGGCAGCAATGTCACGTAGAGGAGTGGAGATTTGCGTGGTTCATTTCAAGTCCTTGAACTTTCTCTCTTTTGTCGTTTCTGTCCGAAATTATTCTGTGCGTATTATTTTTTGTGAGCAATTCTGTGTATATTATTTTTTTTTTGTGAAATGAATTCTGAAATTTTGGGCTGATTTGATCATCCTAGTCCAAGTTCACACCAACTATGGGCTCATATAGTTCTAAAAAAATGTTTGGGCTGATATCATCGCACGCAGAGAAAACACCTTTTGGGCCTCTGTTTCGCGGAGCAAATTTGGGCCTCTTTGACTTCCTACCGGGCCCAAATTTATGTCTAGAACGAATCAACAAGCTGCCTTCTGGCTTCATGTTTTCTGATTTGTGTACTTGACCGCGATGCTATTGCCTCTCTAAATGAGAATAGATAAATATGAAGAACTATTTGTTTCCTGTGAATCCCTCCAAAAAAAACGTACACGTATTATATTGGGAGCGAGAGAACCAATTGTACATTCAAAAGTTGAGTTTTAATCAACAAAAATTCACTGAAAACAGGAACAGGACAAGAAACTTTCAGAGCATTTTCAACTGAACATATGGCTTTCCTTGAACAATCGATCGATGGCTGGTACACTGGCTGATCCCACTTAAGCTAATGATGACGAGCGATACTTACGCTCTTTATAGACACTTGACTATATATGACAGTGTAATTTGGCACGTTTGTTATACATCCGACTGCACGGCTCCGTGTCTTGTGACACGTACCTTTGCCATTTGCCAAGAATGCTCACTGCTGGGCGAGTGTAGGCCGACACAGAGCGTGCGGTCGGTAGCCGGAACAATCGCCGAGACGCAGAGCACTGGTGCAGTACAGATCTTGAGATTTACTATTTCAGAATTCAGCCGCAAGCACGACGTACGTACCAATCATGGAGTTTGTTTCCAAACTTGCTGTAGGATAGTGTTAACTGGTCGGCGTCGGTCTCGGGCAAATAAACCACTCGATGGCGCAATATCAATCACGCCTGCCGTAGACTTGAAGCCATGCCAAAGGTACAGACATCACTACATCGGACTAGAGACATGTATGCACGTTCCACGTTTGCATTATTGATTGGTGCTGACCTTGTTTGCCCATTGATGGCAACTTTGCATGAAGGAGCAGTACGTTCCTGTACTTACATTACATGCAGATGTAGTAGAGCAGTCGCTGGCCCGCTGCGTGCCCATTACCCCATTACGTCCATGTCTCTATACGTGGCTATCTTTGGATCCAAAGAGTTAATAGTTAACTGCTAATAACTATTTCTTTGGATTCGAACAGATCAAGCTAATTATTAGATAATAGCCAATAACAACTACTCTCTTCATTCCAAATTATAAGACAATTTGACTTTTCTATACCCAACTAATAAATACTCCATCTATTCTAAGTTATAGACCTTCGACTTTTCTAGATATACAATTTTTAAAATGCAAGTAGATATATAAATATGTCTGATACATACTATTAAAGTCAATATTATTTTTACAGAAGCTCAAACATTTTATAATTTAGAAAGGGGGATCGGAGTATCTCAGTGATTGAGCTAAACCAGTAATAGTTAGGTAGCTAACATTAGCTTTGAGCTTTTTTTTTTTTTTGCGAGTAGCTAGCTACCTATTATGAGGTGGTATAAGACTGACTCCAACGAGACAACCCATATGCAAAATTAGTAGTCCATAGTGCTTATGTGTATCAAAAATCCTATCCAGCAGATGACCCAAACACATCACCTATTTTGCATACTGGGCAAGCTGAGACGCAGATAAAAGCGTCGTCGCGGGGCGGGTGACCATCTCTGGCCCCGGAGTGGTGGGCCCGTCGCCGGAGGAGCGGCCGCTGCAGGGCGTGCATGGAGCGTCGCGGTGGGGCGCTGGCGAGGAGTTGCCGCCCGCGAACGACGACGAAGACGCTGTTCAGGCCTCCCGACTCAGCTACAGCGCCGCTCTTCCAATCACGGGCTCGCAGCCGCGGCGAGCGCGGCTCCTCCACTGCTAGCACACGCCTCCTCCGCCGCCGTGTGACGTAACCGACCAATTTATTCGAGATTAAGCGTAACTGTCCCCGTAATAACGTTGACACGCATACACCGCTTCTCGAATAAATCCGTAGTCCGCCGAGTGTCACGGCGGACCTCGGTGAAATCAACTTACAACCAGGATCATGATTAAGGCATACCATTCATCAGCATACAGAGTATTCAGCGGAACATAAAATATATTACACACTGGTTACATATAGTAATACAAACCGGTTCAAAAATATATTACAAAAAGTGTGTCTTTTGTTTGCAATTACCATACTACCGACTATTTGACATCACCAGTTTTATTCAAGCCTCCTTTACAAGCATGGTGATAGGGTTATAGATATGGCCAAGCCCGATGGCCTTTACTCATCCACGTCATCCACAGGATTATAGCACGTAACACAATAACCTTTATAAAACATATCACCTGCAACGATGGGTAAAACCCTGAGTACTCAATTGTACTCCACAAGACTTACCCGACAAGGAAAAAAAATAAAGGCTCCAAGGGTACATGACAAGTATGAAAGGAAAGTTTGTCGGCTAGCAAGCTTTGCAGAAAATGCTTACTAAATTTGATCCTTATATCAATTGTTACAAGTCAAATGTACTTTAGCTATTTAGAACTACCTTTGCTTTGACTATGCTCTTTTCTTACGCTTATGGCAAACAATTCTATTAAGTGAGGTATCAAGTATAAACTGTCCAATCTCGATATTTAGTTATCATTCCTTAACTACGTCTCTGCGAAAAGGTATGAGTTTCTCACTATCCGGGAGAGACGGCGATTCGAATCGATTACACCAGCTGGGTAAAGCCCGTATCACACACCCTCGCAAGCCGGACCAAAGCCTGCTCGAGTCACTGTTCACTCTATTCGAAAGATGGAATTGAATCCGGTTGCAAAGCTGATGGTACTGCGTCTCACAAGTCATGCCCGTTCAGCCCGTAGCCCGTAGTCACGCAGGGGTCTTGACCAGCACCCTTTTCCCGTCCGTTCGTCCCAAAGAATGCATTCAGCGGTTCAAGAACCACCTCGAATAGGTTAATCGGTTTCACCGTCGAAACGAGTTATTCGGGCGGTTATGTGAAGGTAATGCTTCAATCTCACACCTAGATCCGAATACGGCTCGGTCCTTAATCGACACGGACGGAAAACACAATTTCCGTCGGTCTCCAATTATTATCCATCATATGATTAAGGACATCACAAGTATTAACCTCGGGTTGCGGATGACGGAATCATCCGACTTCTAATCATCTAAGCATGGCTAAGCATTAACTCTATCTACTTATACTAGTAGAATGAAAAGGTGTATTTGAGTGGACAAGGCGTTCATGCAACAACGGTATCACGCAAGTCCTATAACGTAATGTGTAAAAAGTAAAGTAATTGAGAGTAAGTAATTGCATTTCAAAATAGACTAGGTTAATGGAATGCTTCGGGCTTGCCTGGATTTAAAGCATAATATCAGTTAGTTAGCTTCATCTTTCGGGACGTAATCAATCACCATCTTTAATTGCTGGACTTGGTCACCGTTACACTATCTTTTGGTTAACTCCAACACCACGCCCTTCACTTCTTTGTATTATTTATCTAACGTACCTAAATGACATGCAACGATGCATATGTATGAATATAAGGAATGCAACACATGATCAATGCATTTATAAGGCACACAAGGTAAACACATCAAGCATACAAAGCAAAGCTAAGTCAACACAACCAGCTTAAGTACATATCCGAAAAATATCATTATCACCATTTAATCTATACTACAATAAAAGTCACATGCGGCTATTTTCAGGATATAAGCAAAAAAGAATGTGTCATTCGAGACATTAACAAGAGCATACATATACAGTAACCATATGGGTTATAAATTACCATTACATGGCTGATTAACATTAGTTGTCTAAGAAAGCACATTAAACACATCTCTAAACATGGAGGTCATCTGGTGAAGTGTATGCTCTACTTTCATTCATTGAACACTTGCTAAATTAGCGACCAACATGAGCAAACACTTCAAGACTCATGACACAGCCAAACAACATAGATCTCAGCATCATATTGCTTGACTAAAAGACACTAGGGGTATCACAAGAATCATTTATATGTCCATTATCTACTTAAACATGTTAGCAACTTATATACAAGGCTATATATAATATTTTTAGGTGATATTTTAAACATCTAGTTTGAGCTTGATATTTTTATACGTGAAAGGTAATATTGAACCATGACTAATGTAGAAGTATCCCATACTCAAGTCTCATAAATTAATTACTACGAAAAAGACAAATGTTAATTACCGACAAGCATGTGAAAGCAAATTAAATGCAAAACTCAAATTTTTCTTTAACATATGACCATATTAAGTGTTCTTGGGTTATCATAATATTATACAAAGGTGATGGAACAATATTTTCTATTTTTTCATTTTTATTTCAATTATAAATCAATTAAAACTACTCACTAGGCTTTAAGCAAGATACTTAAACAACTCAGTCATATATGCTCCATAATTCATAAAATTTTAACCATAGTACAAGCATCATATGTAGAGCATAGCATAAAATTTTCACATCATTTTGAGCAATACAGTAGCAGTTATGATTTTCCCAAACTTAAACCTTAATTAACACAAACATAATTATGCAGCAAAAACTTTACACTAACACATATCATATTATAACTTTACTGCATAGATATACTCATGAGGATTCCAAAAAGTCCTAATTTGCTATTTTTGGATTTTTCTATGATTTACTACGATTTTCCAAAATTTCAGCCATACCATGCATAAAAAGAAAAAAAAAAAAAGACGAAACTGCACTGTGCGATACTATTCATCTGAGTCTTAGAGTTCACAGAAAACCCCTTGGACTTGCTTCTATTGCTGCCCGAGGTCCTTCTTCTTCCTCAGATGGACAGAGAGCAGGGGAGGCGACTGGGTTGGCCGGTTACGGTCGAGGAAGGTTCGCTGGCGGCGATGGAGCGGCGGAGGAGCACCGGAAGACCCCAAAGCGCACCCTCTGGTGGCTGTGGTTTGCCCCGTGGTGGCTCGTGGCCTGCTGGCCGCGGCAACAGCCGGCATGGCGGCGACCACGACGGCGGAGGCGCGGTTCCGGCGGCCAACCGGAACGGAAAAGAGGCGTGGAGCTGCAGCGCGAGGAGAGGAAAGTGGCGCCGTGCTTGGTTGGGACACAGGAGAAACGGAGGTGGAAGAACGCCAGCGCTAGGGAGCTCGGCCATGGCATTCATGGCGGCGGCGCACTGCGGGGCGGCGCTCCGTGGCAGTTTGGACCGGGAAAAAGGGTGCTGGTGATGCGGTAAGGTGAGGCGGAGAGGGTGGAGACGGTGGCTTGAGCGGAGGAGGCATGGAGCAGCGAGGGGCTGCAGCCATGGAGCTCGGCCCGGCCGTCAATGGCGGACGCGTTCACGTTCGCGTCCGTTCTCGTGGCCAGAGAGCGAGAGAGAGCGAGAAGTGAGGTGGGACAGGTGGGAGAGGTCGAGAAGGCGCTTGGACACCTCTCCATCGAAGCTGCAAGGCACGGGGTGGCGTGGCAAAGGCGAGATGCGCTGGCGTCCGCACCTGGCGGGCGCGTGGACTGCACGTGTTGCCCTTGGAGGCATTTCATCGAGCGTCTTCGGAAGGGATATGGTGGACTGGTTTTGGGGCTCTTCTAGACAGAACCAGGCTGTGGCCATTAAACAACTTTTGTTAACCTCTGATCCATCTCCAACTTTCATTAAGGGTGCTCAGTCATAACCTCTCTGGATTAGCGGATAATTACCCCTCAAGTTGACAGTGTCAGCGAGTTGACAGCCAGGAGCAAACATCCAAATTGATGGCCAAAGCTTCGTCAAATTAGCTCCAACTTTTCACGTGATCTTTTCCAAAACATATAGTACAACTTTTATTTTTGGACCAACTCAAGTTGCTTGACAAAATCATGAGAACGCAAGACGTCAACTGAGATGGCCACAAATTCCAGACTTAGAAATATTTCAAGGTCCCTAAATCAGCAGCTGATTCACTTTCGAGGCCTCTGTTTGACCTACCTAGGAGCTGAATCATGAGTTCACCCTTAAATAAAATTTGTTGTACATAACTTAAACTTCAACTTTTATTTAGGGTCCAACCCCAGAATATGAACAGAAAACCAAGTTCCATTTTGAGCAAAGTGGCATCATGATAAGGTGTAAACTAGGGTTTTAGGCCAATTTAGGTATTTTCTTGACATTTGCTCAACATGAATCCTTCATGACTTTTGTTTCTCAGCTCAAATAGAGTTGTTTGAGCAAGGTTGCCAGACTTGATTGACATCCCATGCTCTTATTCACTTAATAATGCAAATCAAGCAAGGATATAACTCAACATTCCATGTGACTATTGAATTCCAAACTTTGTGAATTTTTTTCTTATGATCAAGATAACTTGATATTGAAGTGAAGCATATGAGAGGGACATATTTAACATAAAGCACCTAAGCTTTGTCTTTTGTCTCCCAAAATGTTTAAGTCGGGTCCTCTTTTGGAAGAATTTTACTTCACTTTTTCATCAATCGTTTGAAAGATTATGATATAAAGCTCTTTATCATTTGACATGGCTTGCTTAGGTCCAAACTCACTACCTAACTCATGATTAACACTGGGTGTTACAGCCCTCCCCTTAATGTAATCTCGTCCCCGAGATTCAGGGCGAAAAGACTGCTCAAGGGAAGCGAGGCATGTCAATCCTTTTCTAATATCCAAGGTAATACTTAGCTCCTTATAATTCCACGAGAATGCCAGAGGTTAGTTGTTGCTTTGTTGATTCAGATAAAATGTTGACGGCAGCAACACATAAGAGATTATTTGAAATGCATCAACTTTCCGATCTTTCACGGCTTCTTTATAGTTAACTTTGTCTAGAGAGTTTCTTTCATCAACCCTCATGAAACATTATTTTGTAGAGACAGATCCAAGGCAACTCAGTCACTGCTCTAGGGAAACAACCTTCTATATGCGAAATGCCCGCATAAATACCATGATGCATTACAGGTACTCCATTATGCTATGCATGACGTTGCGGTTCATGGTGAATGCTTTTTGAAAAAACGTAATGGATGTTGCACATCCTATGCTTATATTATAATGCACATGATGCCAATACATGTGCCGAGGGTCACAAAGTAAATGCTTATGATATGGTGTAATTGTGGTTATGCATACTAGCATCCAATGCCCCCATAGCTACTTGTCAGCAAATCATCACAAGCTCCAAATCAGCAAATTACAAAAGGGAAGGAAGGTCGGTATAAAATCCACAAAAATCAAGTTGGTGTTTACTTTAGTGACATTGTATGTCTATGGACCTTGATACCAGCGCATGACTAGCGGCACGACTATATGGCTGTAGCACATATAGGGCCACAGGTTTCATGACGGCACCATAGGTGATTAGACATTGTAATCACTAGGGCAAGACACCAAAAACGATAAAGCAACATGAATATCAAGGACAGAATAATCCTCAAAACATCAAATCAAGAAATTTCCTATACACAACACCCTACCAATAGGTATGTGACTTGAATAGAAATGTAACTATTTTTGAGGCAATGCATAGCATGACATGTTGTAATGCATGGATGCAGTTATGATGTTCATGTAGCATGGACTAATAGTTCTGGAATATTGGTGTCTTTTTTGAAGATAGCATGCATTGGTTCTTCATAAGGATGGAGATCACAAATAGAACAATCTTCATACGATCTTGTTGGCTCCCCGAATAATACTTATTTTCAAGGGTGGGTGTCTATTCACAAGCCCGAAAAAACAGTCCTCTACCAAGCGGATCGAGTATTCCTTCACAATGCAACTACAACCCACAAAACTTGTTGAACTTATTTCGACAGGGGAGCAATCTTCTTAAGACCAAAGGTTTTCATAACATAATCCAAAATAGGTTAACTTATCTTCAACTGGTTTTTTTACGATAAGTTGCTTTGTTAAGAACACCTTAACTGCTCAAGAATAAAGGATTGATTCTAAATATCCTTCAATATTTCTTCCAACATAAGCTGGACAAGTCCTAAGTCAACACTTCATTGTATCGGGGTGTGATCTTCAACGGATAGCGTGCTTGTGGCTCACCGCTCAACCGGTAAAGCACTATGTAAAAACTATATGATTGTCCAAAATGGATTTGACTTGATCACCACAGGGGTTTGGCGGTGAAAAAAGAGTACTAACATTATTGGTCGTTTGTCGCTTAACGTAGCCTTTTTAGTACCGACATTGTTCGTGAGACATAGCCTTCATAGCTATCAAAGAGTTGTTGCCTAACTAGAGATTAACTTTTTCCAATATGGTAACTAATCGGTTGTCTCTCAACATTAAAAGCTCCAAGGTTACAGCTCTTATGGCAAATGATCATGGATGTTATAGATGTACGCAATCACCAACAAAGTCAGTAGAAAAGGGGTCGCACCAAAGAAACGGCATGCTCATTATGCACATAAATACTGAGAATTCAGCAGATAGACATGAGCACAAACAATTTGTGAAGAAACATAACATCTTCATCAATTCTTGTCCGGTGATAACTCATCCAATTTTAAGTGTAGGGTGTCCTTTTGATCCAACCGAATGGTATAAGTTGCTCAACAAATAGTTAACATCACATATGGAGACAATCAACAGTCTCTTGTCTACCACCTCTTGCAATCTATTAATGTTTATGTCGGTGACCTATTCTTCAAAAGTAATCCTCTGTGCAACCTTAGAAGGAGACTTTCCCGTGTTCAGATCGATAGGGATCTTTTGATAAAAGATGGAGAGATAAACAAGGAAAAGTTCTTGATGGAATGACACATTGGTGCAGTTCCGTAATGGATCATGACTAGCAACCACGATACCAGCGCGTGCTTAGCAAAACAACCATGTGCTTAAACGGTCACAAAGAGGCTCTCGGTTTCGCCAGCGGCACCGTCGGTCGATAATCATAACACCATCACCGAACACACAACCAATGAGAAACTCCGCATGGCATAAACGGGGTCATATATGAACAATGAACATATATGTGGAGTTTGGAGAACAACGACAATCACAAATTAAGAGTTGGCAATGGTGCGTTTTCAAATAAAGAGATATAAAATAAAAGACATAGATTAGCCAATCAAGATAAATTGGTATAAGACTCTCGCATTGGCTCCAAGTATTTCTCCAAAAAAATTTATTGAATCATTTACCACATCTAATATCAAACAGATTAAGCAAAAATGGACAAATATAGGTCGATAACATTTTGAAACTTGAGAGAGTTTGGGGAAGAAATACATTTGATTTTAGAAACACAACTGACACATCACCAAGGATTTAGTAGATAGAGCAACAACATAACCTACTAAGGAAAAGATTACGAAGCCAAAGCAAAGATTAGGATGAATCCTTGCACCAAAGTATCTTTAGGATAGGTGATATGGAGGTCCATCAAGGATTTGGTCATGGTTTCACATGGCAATGCACTTAAAACAAGGGGTTTGACATGGAAACATCTCGGGAGATGGTTACGATTGGGATAGCAGCTCGAAATCCAAAAAGAGCATGGTTATGGTCCTACAAATAAGCTTAAGGACGATCCATGGGCAAAGGCTAGTGTTGGCATAAACATCACTCATTTGGTCGATCAACTAAGGGTCAACGAGATTAAACATCCACGTCTATGACAAAGTGTCTATGGTCAACGGCCACGTATTCTAGCTCGAGAAAGAGAGAACTACTTGGAGGCAACCATAAGATCGTCCGCAACTTGGCCTTTATTTCGGGATAAGGTTCTTCGTCACTTGTATGCTTGTCGAGGATACAGGAGGTTAAATAACCATAACACTATTTGGATACAAAGCGTCGGGCATTTACAAGGAACTCCTATAAAGCATAACAGATGAAAAGGGCTTATCACTTCATCCACAAATAGCAAACATGGTCATAAGTTCAAAAACATTTCAATAAGAGAACTCCTATTAACTAGCAACTTATTATCTAATTAACTTTCTGATATAAACAAGCAAAGCAAACACAAGACATAACCTAGCAAGGTTATTTATTCAATATAAGACAACTACAAGAGAACTAGCACATCACACCAATCACAACTAATAAATCATTATTAGAATAAAGATGAGAGGAGCATGTTTATGCATAAGCATAATCATGATGATGCATGCTCGTCCTATTCGTCCTCACGTAACTTAGAAAAGAACGGATTTCTAATCGATACTAAACGGTGGCAATCCTACGTGCTCTCATCGAATCGCACCTAAACGATTTACTACCCGCTTTGAAGTTAGCGTACCTGCAGAAAATTTCATTGCAGCCCGGATCCCACATGACATGTCTCCACGCAATGAAAGCGATAACTTTAAATGCTCCCCACATATGCATACCCCCTCAGATACATACATGTAGCACTAAACTACCCGAATCATCATCATATCCCACAATTAAGTACCTTCATATGAACATGTGTGTAACATGTAAATATTCCTAAACACACTAGCACTCCCCTAGATCGGCGTTTGTCCGATCATGCTCTCCCAACTCACACTTACCCGGGCGTAGGTGCGCCATTACATAATTTAAAAAGACAGTTTATACTGCATACTTCCATATATGCATATACAAGTATACACATATACTTCCATATGAGGTCACCACCACCCTTAGGTCATCGGGTGACAAGATAACCATTCACACTTACCTTCTTACCTGAGCGTAGAGGTATTGATTCACACACATGCAATAAATGAAACCCCCCAGAGTTAGCATAGCCACCTGATAGTCCTTATACGGGCTTAACCGGAGGTTTGACACCGGTGAAGTTTTGAAATCCAAAATCCTAGATAAAACCAGTTTTGTTTCAATTTAAACTTTTCCAAAACCAAAAAGCTTTTATTTTCAAATACCCCGATGATGATATTAACCTTAATCCTGCTCGATGCCACCGTGATGTAAACCGACCAATTTATTCGAGATTAAGCCGTAATCGCCCCCCGTAATAACGTTGACACGCATACACCGCTTCCGAATAAATCCGTAGTCCGCCGAGTGTCACGAAGGACCTCGGTAAATCAACTTACAACCAGGATCATGATTAAGGCATACCATTCATCGGATACGAGTATTCAGCGGAACATAAAATATATTACACACCGTTTACATATAGTAATACAAACCGGTTCAAAAATATATTACAAAAAGTGTGTCTTTTGTTTGCAATTACCATACTACCGACTATTTGACATCATCAGTTTTATTCAAGCCTCCTTTACAAGCATGGTGATAGGGTTATAGATATGGCCAAGCCCGATGGCCTTTACTCATCCACGTCATCCACAGGATTATAGCACGTAACACAATAACCTTTATAAAACATATCACCTGCAACGATAGGTAAAACCCTGAGTACTCAATTGTACTCCACAAGACTTACCCGACAAGGAAAAAAATAAAGGCTCCAAGGGTACATGACAAGTATGAAAGGAAAGTTTGTCGGCTAGCAAGCTTTGCGTAAAATGCTTACTAAATTTGATCCTTATATCAATTGTTACAAGTCAAATGTACTTTAGCTATTTAGAACTACCTTTGCTTTGACTATGCTCTTTTCTTACGCTTATGGCAAACAATTCTATTAAGTGAGGTATCAAGTATAAACTGTCCAATCTCGATATTTAGTTATCATTCCTTAACTACGTCTCTGCGAAAAGGTATGAGTTTCTCACTATCCGGGAGAGACGGCGATTCGAATCGATTACACCACCGGGTAAAGCCCGTATCACACACCCTCTCAAGCCGGGACCAAAGCCCGCCGAGTCACTGTTCACTCTATTCGAAAGATGGAATTGAATCCGGTTGCAAAGCCGATGGTACTGCGTCTCACAAGTCATGCCCGCTCAGCCCGAGCCCGTAGTCACGCAGGTCTTGACCAGTACCCTTTCCCCGTCCGTTCGTCCCAAAGAATGCATTCAGCGGTTCAAGAACCACCTCGAATAGGTTAATCGGTTTCACCGCCGAAACGAAGTTATTCGGGCGGTTATGTGAAGGTACGCTCAATCTCACACCTAGATCCGTATCACGGCTCGGTCCTTAATCGACACGGACGGAAAACACAATTTCCGTCTGGTCTCCAATTATTATCCATCATATGATTAAGGACATCACAAGTATTAACCTCGGTTGCGGATGACGAGAATCATCCGACTTCTAATCATCTAAGCATGGCTAAGCATTAACTCTATCTACTTATACTAGTAGAATGAAAAGGTGTATTTGAGTGGACAAGGCGTTCATGCAACAACGGTATCACGCAAGTCCTATAACGTAATGTGTAAAGTAAAGTAATTGAGAGTAAGTAATTGCATTTCAAAATAGACTAGGTTAATGGAATGCTTCGGGGCTTGCCTGGATTTAAAGCATAATATCAGTTAGTTAGCTTCATCTTTCGGGACAGAATCAATCACCATCTTTAATTGCTGGACTTGGTCACCGTTACACTATCTTTTGGTTAACTCCAACACCACGTCCTTCACTTCTTTGTATTATTTATCTAACGTATTTAAATGACATGCAACGATGCATATGTATGAATATAAGGAATGCAACACATGATCAATGCATTTATAAGGCACACAAGGTAAACACATCAAGCATACAAAGCAAAGCTAAGTCAACACAACCAGCTTAAGTACATATCCAGAAAATATCATTATCACCATTTAATCTATACTACAATAAAAGTCACATGCGGCTATTTTCAGGATATAAGCAAAAAGAATGTGTCATTCGAGACATTAACAAGAGCATACATATACAGTAACCATATGGGTTATAAATTACCATTACATGGCTGATTAACATTAGTTGTCTAAGAAAGCACATTAAACACATCTCTAAACATGGAGGTCATCCGTGAAGTGTATGCTCTACTTTCATTCATTGAACACTTGCTAAATTAGCGACCAACATGAGCAAACACTTCAAGACTCATGACACAGCCAAACAACATAGATCTCAGCATCATATTGCTTGACTAAAAGACACTAGGGGTATCACAAGAATCATTTATATGTCCATTATCTACTTAAGCATGTTAGCAACTTATATACAAGGCTATATATAATATTTTTAGGTGATATTTTAAACATCTAGTTTGAGCTTGATATTTTTATACGTGAAAGGTAATATTGAACCATGACTAATGTAGAAGTATCCCATACTCAAGTCTCATAAATTAATTACTACGAAAAAAGACAAATGTTAATTACCGACAAGCATGTGAAAGCAAATTAAATGCAAAACTCAAATTTTTCTTTAACATATGACCATATTAAGTGTTCTTGGGTTATCATAACATTATACAAAGGTGATGGAACAATATTTTCTATTGTTTCATTTTTTATTTCAATTATAAATCAATTAAAACTACTCACTAGGCTTTAAGCAAGATACTTAAACAACTCAGTCATATATGCTCCATAATTCATAAAATTTTAACCATAGTACAAGCATCATATGTAGAGCATAGCATAAAATTTTCACATCATTTTGAGCAATACAGTAGCAGTTATGATTTTCCCAAACTTAAACCTTAATTAACACAAACATAATTATGCAGCAAAAAACTTTACACTAACACATAACATATTATAACTTTACTGCATAGATATACTCATGAGGATTCCAAAAAGTCCTAATTTGCTATTTTTGGATTTTTCTATGATTTACTACGATTTTTCCAAAATTTCAGCCATACCATGCATAAAAAGAAAAAAAGGAAAAAGACGAAACTGCACTGTGCGATACTATTCATCTGAGTCTTAGAGTTCACAGAAAACCCCTTGGACTTGCTTCTATTGCTGCCCGAGGTCCTTCTTCTTCCTCAGATGGACAGAGAGCAGGGGAGGCGACTGGGTTGGCGGTTACGGTCGAGGAAGGTTCGCTGGCGGCGATGGAGCGGGCGGAGGAGCACCGGAAGACCCCAAAGCGCACCCTCTGGTGGCTGTGGTTTGCCCCGTGGTGGCTCGTGGCCGCTGGCCGCGGCAACAGCCGGCATGGCGGCGACCACGACGGGCGGAGGCGCGTGGTTCGGCGGCCAACCGAACGGAAAAGAGGCGGGAGCTGCAGCGCCAGGAGAGGAAAGTGGCGCCGCGTTTGGTGGGGACACAGAGAAACGGAGGTGGGAAGAACGCCCAGCACTAGGGAGCTCGCCATGGCATTCATGGCGGCGGGCTCACTGCGGGCGGCGCCCGGTGGCAGTTTGGACCAGGAAAAGGGTGCTGGTGATGCGGTAAGGTGAGGCGAGAGGGTGGAGACGGTGGCTTGAGCGAGGAGGCATGGAGCAGCGAGGGGCTGCAGCCATGGAGCTCGCCCGGCCGCCAATGGCGGACGCTGCTCACGCCGCGGCCGTTCTCGTGGGCTGCAGAGCGAGAGAGAGCGAGAAGTGAGGTGGGACAGGTGGGAGAGGTCGAGAAGGCGCTTGGACACCTCTCCATCGAAGCTGCAAGGCACGGGTGGCGTGGCAAAGGCGAGATGCGCCGTGGCGTCGCACTGGCGGGCGCGTGGACTGCACGTGTTGCCCTTTGGAGGCATTTCATCGAAGGTCTTCGGAAGGATATGTTGGACTGGTTTTGGGGCTCTTCTAGACAGAACCAGGCTGTGGCCATTAAACAACTTTTGTTAACCTCTAATCCATCTCAACTTTCATTAAGGGTGCTCAGTCATAACCTCTCTCGATTAGCGGATAATTACCCCCTCAAGTTGACAAAGGTCGGTGAGTTGACGGCCGTGAGCAAACATCCAAATTGATGGCCAAAGCCGTCAAATTAGCTCCAACTTTTCACGTGATCTTTTCCAAAACATATAGTACAACTTTTATTTTTGGACCAACTCAAGTTGCTTGACAAAATCATGAGAACGCAAGACGTCAACTGAGATGGCCACAAATTCCAGACTTAGAAATATTTCAAGGTCCCTAAATCAGCAGCTGATTCACTTTCGAGGCCTCTGTTTGACCTACCTAGGAGCTGAATCATGAGTTCACCCTTAAATAAAATTTGTTGTACATAACTTAAACTTCAACTTTTATTTAGGGTCCAACCCCAGAATATGAACGGAAAACCAAGTTCCATTTTGAGCAAAGTGGCATCATGATAAGGTGTAAACTAGGGTTTTAGGCCAATTTAGGTATTTTCTTGACATTTGCTCAACATGAATCCTTCATGACTTTTGTTTCTAAGCTCAAATAGAGTTGTTTGAGCAAGGTTGCCAGACTTGATTGACATCCCATGCTCTTATTCACTTAATAATGCAAATCAAGCAAGGATATAACTCAACATTCCATGTGACTATTGAATTCCAAACTTTGTGAATTTTTTCTTATGATCAAGATAACTTGATATTGAAGTGAAGCATATGAGAGGACATATTTAACATAAAGCACCTAAGCTTTGTCTTTTGTCTCCCAAAATGTTTAAGTCGGGTCCTCTTTTGGAAGAATTTTACTTCACTTCTTCATCAATCGCTTGAAAGATTATGATA